>JAJVSH010000116.1:284765-300890 GCA_021460005.1 Tetramorium alpestre | reverse complement strand
AATGCGAATCGATATGCTTGCTTAAAAGCATACATATCTTCTTTGTTTCGTAAAATCGAGATAAATGTAAAAATTAATTTTGAGATTTCAAAAAAGGATAGCTCGAGCCTCCTTCGCGTTTAATCTTCTCGCGTTTAGTCGCGGTTAGTCTTCTCGAAAAGTGTACTTTTTCTTGATCCCATTATGGAGATATAAGACTGAGATCGAATTGTCTACCCTTTATGAACTCTCGTCTTTTAATCTGTTGAAAGTGAATATTGCGGACGAACAAGTATCAAGCATCAGAAACGTCGAATTAAACAACAGGCGATCGTCCGGCGCGTTTGCTAATCCGCGCGATTGTCTTCGAAATTTCGAAAATCGTCGCGATAATCTAATCGAATTCGTTCCGTCGCTTACCTACGGCGTATGCCGCTCGAGTGATAGTGATAGTGATAGTGCAAGGTCATTCAATATGATAAGGTCATTCAAGTGATAGTGATAGTGTAATTGTGTGAAGTGAGGTTACGAGAAATTACAGAATGGTGGAAAAGGATAGCCGAAAGCGGAGGAAAGTAAAGCAACAGCGACGGCCGACGGTGAGTTACTTGTTGCATTGATGTATCTACATGAAGTAGCACCGCCATTTTAAAAGTGTAAAAAAATTATTCTTTTATTTCACGCTTTGTCTTTTGATATAGGTGATTAATTTTTACTGATCAATGTAGCACAAACTTATTATTAATTATTTTTTTATTTGACGCTTGTTTTTTGAAATATGTGACTAATTTTTACGGCACGATGTAGCATAAACTTAGCACAATATAGCAAACTTATTATTAGTTTTTTTTAAATAAAATGGCGGTGTTAACTTTATGTACATTTCAAGTTTGGCTTACAAAGTCTGGTTCTAACATTCGTCAAGTTTGGTTCTAATCACTGAGTGAGAGAAAAATATAGTTACTTTTGGCCTCAACCATAATTTTATAATATTTCATTTTATCATATTTATTGTTAAAAATATTATAAAATTATGGTTGAGGCCAGAAGTAACTATATTCTTCTCTCAGTGATAAAGTCGGAAGAAAATCGGAGTTCTTTGAATCATTTCTCTTTAGGGGCAGAAAGAACGATACTGAGGTCCGTGTCGGCAATTTTGCTTTAATATAACGTTTTCAGTTTAATTCCAGGAAGATAAAAAATCTTTAATCAAATCAATTCTGACAGGTGCAATTGAGATAATTGCAGTCATAAGGGGAATACAATGATTTCGAGACAGAATCGCGAGTATCAAATAAGACACACAAAGCGTATAATTTTTCGCGAAGTCGATGGGAAATAACAATTATCAATTCTTGCAGCGGCGTTCCCTTAATGCAGAGTTAGAGTGCTATGAAATAATTACGGGGACGACGGCGTTCGCGCAGTTAACGTCGGAATGAGTTCCCGGTATTACGATGTTAATGGTGCTCCCTATTACAAAAGTGAGATGACGGGGACAGATGGCTCACGTTCAAGGGAACCTTGCGTACCACGTTCGTGCCGCGGCGGACGAAATTCATCCCTCACGGTCACGACAGCGGTTGCGTCACCTCTCAACGACGACGTAACGAAGAGTTCTCTCTCTTTCTCCTCCTCCTCCTCCTCTCCGGCTCCATCACGCGAGCTCGCGTCTGCTCGGAAAACGTGGCTTAATTCGCTCGTGGCTTGCCCGCGGTACTTTTATTTCGAGCAAGGTCAATGACGCGTCGGAGCCGCGTCGGTGCGTTGCTCCGCGTCGTTGATAATGGTATCGCGTGTCGCGCGCAGGTTCGCCGCCGCGCTCATTGCGCGGGATCGCGTACTTACGAAGCGAGGAAACGGCTGAATCAGCGGAATCACGTACGCTGGGGATGCAGCACGTGCACACTGAAAACGAGCTCCAGAACTAATAGAGGAGACATGCTGTATCCCGTAACTCCGTAATGACGTTTGAATTGCAATCGACAGGCATTTAGCGACGCTCGAAGCTCGGTGGCAATAATTTAATGGGCGTTTATATCACGAATCGTAACATTCGCGACTAACTTAATCTCTCTAACGCAATTGATCTTTCTAGTTACACGCTGAGAGAAAAGTGTGTGGTATTTGCGACTATAATTGCATAGTAAAATAATTATAGTTAAGAATATTATTTTTATAGTAGTTGTTACTATAATATTGGTAATAATAATCTTATGGTGATGCCAATTGTGGTTGCTATTACATTGTTTTATAGTACAACTTACTAAATTAAAATCTCTGTTTTGACTACGATAACAATCATATTATAAGTTGCATGGACGAAATTATGATTATGAAGACTTTAATAAATGGTTAAACCAATCATAATTTATATTCTTTAAATAACTATAAAAATGTGGTTGGGTCCAAAAATAACTATAAATTATAGTGATATTATAATTATTGCAATTATTTTTTTCTCTCAGTGCACAACTTTAATTTATTATAATTCTTTCTTTGTTTCATGAATGAATGAATGAATTCATTTTATTTTTACTAATTTAATACGTTAATTTAAAAGTTTACTTTTATTCGCGCTGACATTCGGATGTAATTTATTTCGCCATATGGCATACGTTGACAATATCCATATCGCTAAAAACTAACGAATAGCGAACCGCCCGTTGCATTATCGGCATATTGAAGAACATATGATCCGCAAAGTTTTAGAAAAATTGCATTGATATCGGTATCAAGATATTGCAATTACCTAACCTGGTTGAAATAAATATCTCGCCGTTAGCGAGTTATGAATAATTAGTCGTGTGTTAATGTGTATGAGTTATTATGAATCATAAAACGGATACCGAGAATTGTATTCATGACTTTCACGCATAGAGGCGCAAAGTAAGTTAAATAATCGATAAGATCTCTTTATGAGAATAAAATTAAAACAAGAGGAGAGCTGATTTCCATTAATCTCCATAAGATAGAACGTTAAAATCTTCGAAATCGTTAACTCTATAAATAAATCGCCGCCGATCCGTTTCAGCTCGACCGTCTCCTTCACCCGAGCTCCTTTGCGCAACGCGGTGACTTATAGAAACTCCATTCTCATGCAAATCTCCTATTGCCGTCGTTGCGGGAAGTGGCGATAGTATTGTCATCTCTTCAGCCGTACCTCCAATAACTTTCGTCGCGTAATATTACGAGGCGCATCGCCCGGCCTCATTGTCCGCGACACCGCGACATTTCAGCGGCGTCGACTTTTGCCGACGGCGCGAATTGTTCGGAACGTGTCCGCGGTATAATCGGGTAACTGTACGCAGACAATGGCCGAGGCCGCACGGTACGCATCGTTGACTCCAATTATGCGAGTTCTCAACCTCGGCGTCGCTGCCGCCGCCGCTGCCGCTACCGCGATTACGCGACCGCCCGTATATTTGTCGCTATTATTGGATCGATCGCTTGCCTCCGCAAACATGTAATTTTCCGTCTTACTTCTGCCTTATTATACGTTAAAAAATGCTGGCGGTAGAAAATTAAAATCAATCACAAAGAACTTGTTATTTCTACCTGTCGATTAGATCGTTTGCGACTGAAGAGCTAAGACGCGTTAATTTTCGCGTTGAATTAAAAGCGGACCGGATTCAGCGAGGAATGATGAGAAATGGCGAACCGGCTGTTCCTCCGACGTGAGCGTCTTCAATGTACGGGGATGTAACAGCGAATGGCAGCCGTCCGCGTCGTGAGGCAAGGCTTCGCATTTCCGCTGGATATATCGGCTAAATCGTTTTCCTGTATCCGCGTAATATCGCGTTCGTTCAGCCCGAGGCCACGCACAGACGGCTCACGCACACGACATCTGCGTGTCCAAGAAAGAAATATCTAACATCCGTTCTTGAAGAATTACCGTTACCGTCGTTTGCAGTCTTCAACATTCGTAAATGAAGAAACGTACCGATGAAAAAAAAACCGCTTGTACCGCTCTCAAGTGAGCCAAGTCTCCGCGGATAATCGATAATTACAAATCGTGCTCTCTCTCTTTCGCTGAAGAAAATGTGAAGATTTTCAAGTATCGGAAGGGCAACTGCGCGGAAACGGCTTGTAACTCGAGGAGTTGAGAATGGAAATTAAGGAGCATAATGTGAAATCTATTTATACCAAGAATCACTTGTGCAAAAGCGGGATAAGCATTTGCGAGTGAATTACAAATAGGGTGGATGAATAGACGATCAGAGTAAACTATTAAATGCAATATACCGCAAGATGGAAACGAGCAGGAAGACGGACGAAGAAGCAAGTCCGGGCGAGCATTCCGCGAAGATGAAGCGTGTGCCCCAAAGGGCTTCTGTATGAGTCGGTAAACTCGTCGAAACGTAAAGAGTGGAAAGTTACCCGTGCTCGTACCGATTTCCACCAGCCCATAGAAACGCGCGCCCGTGAATGGACAAAGAAAAGATCGCGATGGCGAACGAGGAAACTGAGGGATTCGCGCGGTATTATGGCCGCGGAAAATAAATTACGTTCAGCGTTGGCTTTTATATCCCGGCAGGTATTCTCCACCTGAGAGATACGTGAGAGAATGCGAACGCACTTAGCAATATGTACGAATTATGGGTGCGAGTACAGCGTGACGTGAATGACTTTTGACGGTTGTTCAACATCGTCTCCATTGTAGCGGGGCTCTATTGAAACTAATGGATTTGAACACTTTCAGAGTTACGCATTCTTACGTCAGTTCCACTGCCACGAAACTAAAATTATTAAATTGTTAAATAATGACACTTGACAGCTACACTGTTGTAATGTGCACGAAGAAAATATTCCAACATAGAGATTATGGTAAAATGTATATTTATTTTCTAGTTTCAATTGAGGTTGAAGGTTGAGGTGTTAATTTTTGCAATAAATTCCTTGCAGGTTTCCAAGACGATTAACATCAATAATATTAAATTGATTATCAATTATTATACAATTATTTAACAATTAATACCATAATGTGAAAATAACATTTTCAACTTTAGCGTAAAATTTCAAGATAGCAGAATATATAAAATTTACAAAAATTATTTGTTAAACATTTGCACATTAAGATATTCAAATTTCTAATAATTTTTTGTAAAATATAAAATATATGTAATATTTTTAATGAAAATATCTTCCAGTCGTATCTTTTATTATAACAAAATTTTTTAATTTTTTCTACAATACCTTCTTCGTCTAATTCTAATAATTATTGAAATAATTATTAGAATTCAATGTACTATAGAAATACTTTAATAAATGGAAACTTAGAAATTTAATGGGAATTTTAAAAATACATCGACACTAAAGTATTAGCGAGATAATATTCTTCAACCGACACAACGTACTATCTGCCGTGTTACTTAAATGGTCAGGCGATCGTTAATTGAGCGATGGTGTCAACGTTCGCTGACCAAGAAAACAATCATTCAGGCAGGAAGTCCTATCTTTACGCCGAATTTCAATCAGCCAGTAACTACCGTTCGAACTTCCGGTCCATTCCGTTAACCGCGAATATCTCCCCAGGTACATAGCTCAAAGAAACCGCAAACTTCCTGCGCAAATAAACACTGCGGCCTGAGAACCGAAATGCATAAATGGAACGCAATTGGACGCAATTTCTATATTATCCGTCGTTCCCTCTTCTAGAGAAATCTCTTTTTCAATTAGATAAAATTAAACGCAATCAAATTAGTACCGAATCATATTCCAGTTACTAGAATCATTCCGGTTAAATGCCTATCAGCTGCTAACGAAATTAATCATAAACTTTCTGTTGTTTAAATTAAACAAAAACTTTCTGTATTATCAACCCTCTTTATTTAAATTACAGTGATCTAAAAAAAATAATACATTTACTAAATTAATTAATTCAATTTCTACCAAAAGATTACCAGAAGAAATTCCGTATTATCAATGTATCATATCAATTTTCAAACTCCACGGCTGTCCAACGTGAACACGAAGGATCAACCTTTCATGCGATTTCACATAATACAAGTCGCCAAGGAGAAGCTCGTCGAAACTGATGGCTTCATCAAGGCGTTTCAGGCCTGCCTTGCCTTGCCTGCCTCGGGCAACCGAGAAGAGAAGAGAGAAACCGTTTCGGTTCCGTTAATAATGCGGCAGACGAGCGAACAGTCAGCCGGAGGTTAAACCGGGCGGTCAAGTAATCCGAAAGTTGTGCCTTTCTCTCGCGGGTTCGATTCCGAGGCGTGCCGTTCAAGGCGGAGACTATCATCTCCGGCGCTCTATCGCGTGACCGAGCGGTGTCCCCGGCAACGCCGGGGCCCCATCGCCGGCTAATGTCATCGCGCTGCAGCGTGGCGAATTGTCACGCACGACGCGAGCGAAGACAAACGCGTCGGTCTCCCCCTCTCTCCGTCGCTTCCCATGGGGGATATGCCATCCGATGCACCGCGCCTTCCCGGAATCTCGCCATTCGGTCGCGGTCGCACACAGCCGCGCGGGAACCGCGCAAGTAATAATTTGGTGCCCGCCGGTACCATCCGTCCCGACCGCCGATCGGATTACACTGCCACCGCGATAATTTGTCAGTCAGCGATGTAAGACATCGGGAGGGAACCCGGTGATTTGCGCGATTCGGAAGGCAAACTTCTCTGTGGGAAGAGGCATTCACGGACTTTCTTCCTCTTCCCATGAAATTATTATTACGGAGGACGCGTAGAAATGTAGGAAACAAAGGATACTCCTGCCATAATAAGGATTACTTTTTCATCGCGACCGCGACGGCGCGAAAGTGAAATAACATCTGGGGCAATCAGTACGTGCGACACGCACTAATTACACGCACATTGCGCATCGGTTCAAGGTGCGATAATCAGATCGACTGCCGTTACGTTTCGTCCCGGCAGCGGTAATAACGGTAATTTACAGCGGCACACATGCGAGGCAGCAGGGATCCCCCAAGGAGACGCGCCTCTCGCCCCTAATTTTTAATTGCCGGAAGATACGTCGCGATTGTCGGAGATTGCGCAACTCTTGATTTCCGACGATTAGAGCACGTCAGTGTTAATGCCGCGCGCCATTATTCGCGCAATCGTCGTGCGGCTCATTATTCGTGCAATTAAATTTTAATGGCGACGAGGATGTTACCCGGAGCTGCATGCTACATACACGTCGCGTATAACTTCTCACTCGCCTCGATAAGAATTCTTTCCCGCGCGGAATGTAAGCTGCGATAAGCAGGCGCCTGTCCGCTGCGAAACCCGTCCGACGACAGACTTCCTCTGTGTTACTCAACACTGTGCTAAATGTCCCATTACCGATCATCGCCGTTTTATCGCCCGATAAACATTTCGTTTCGTATATTTCTCATCTTACTTATTTCCCGTATATATCTCTCCAAACGCGTCTCTGCTGCGCAGCGGCGAAGTGAGTAAAACGGAAATGAAACGTGCAAATTAATAAACGGATTTTCGGGTTTTATTTCTCCTCGCTTGACCGACTTGCTGATGAATATTTCATGTCAGAAAATGGGTCAGGTCGTTGTTATACGAGAGAGCGGAAATGACGGGTCGCGTATCGCGATTCCTTCGCACAATTTTACGCGATGCCGAAGGCGCGCACAAAGCCCGCATTATATCGATTAACGCGGCATTATCTCTCGGCGAGCGTAAACAGGGGTGCGAGTGTCGGGGATGTTATCACGGCCGGCCGAGCAAAAGTCGCCGACTTCGCCAGCGAGCCTTCGCGCTGTGTAGCTCGGGAAGCTCAATGAACTTGCGATAGACACACAAAAGTGGAATAAGACGCAGGGAGAAGGAGCGAACGCATCTGCGAGCCGAGAGTGTGTTCTCTCTCCGGCTCCAAAAGTGAATGCGATGTAAATATTATGTCCACTTCCCGAGTAGGTACACTGTCCCGAGCGCATGAGAGACTCTCGTGTGGACTTTGAATGCACGGCAGAACGGAGATTCTGCTCAGTGTATACGTACAGACACTCGCGCATGTGCCCGGAGTGTCTGTAATTAAGCGCATAACAAGGCTTGTTTACGCCGAGTCCGGCCGGGCCCGATAATCTCCAGAGCCGCTTAGTCTCCGTTTTAATCTGACTCTTCTCGGCGCGGAGGACAGTTATCTCCATGGTCCACGGTATGTGCGACGTGTCTCTACACCCGTGTGCCCGTAAATAGAAACTTTCGCTGCGCCGAAGCGGCATTGTTCTCGTGATCGTGACACTCCCGGATCCTCGTTACGCGACCGGCTCCAAAGAGCGTGGGACATTCGGATCGCGCTGATCGCGGAGGGACACACAAAAGACGCGAATTCTTTGAAAAGACCGATGGAGTCTGTGAAAAATTTCATCGAAAATTAAAGTAATCGTATAGCATTCGAGAAAAGTATTTACGTTTCAAACTGATTTTTCCTGCAATCTCATATTCTAGCTTAATGTTTTACAGCAAACATATTCCTCTTTCAATAAAGCGAAAAATATCTTGTTTATACTATTTTTCTCTTGATTTCAGAGGAATTTTTTCGAGGTAAGGATTCTACGATTTAATTCACCCCAAAAAAAATATTATTTTTTTGGGGGGGGGTAAATTAAAATTCGAGTGAAAGCAAAATTACTAATTGTGACAACCGCGAGATTTTAAGAGAAATCAGTCTGTTTTCAAGATGACAAATCAGAATTGCCGCGTTGCTCACTTTCGAGAAACGGTACCATATTTATTCATGCGCGGCAGTGTGAAAATGTCAGGCATTTACCACGCGAGCATCGCAGATTTCTCTCACCTTTGCAATGCATTCTGCATACAAATTGCTCGACAAACAGCACGGCAAATCAGCATTCGATTTGTATAATGATCATGAAAGGCCTTATCACGCAGATTATAAATCATCTCAGTCGCGATTTATACCTTCTATTCATAACTTGTCGTCACGGAAAATAAATACAAGCCGGCAAATATATTTAGACTTCAATTTCTTTAGGATTTAAATTACGTGTAATTATTGGATGATAAACTATACGCTCGACATGCAGGTCATAATCTTCAATATTAAACTTAACTTATAATAATTAATTTGATCAAGATTTTTCTCTTAATATTGTCAAGATACCAAAACATAAATTTCATATTATAATAAATATTATTTATTGTAATAAATAGAAAGATTAATCACTCTTCTTGTCTCATAAATTCTTGGAAGCAAATAAAGAATCTAATCTATTTCTAATCTAAAACTATCCATTTAATTTATGTAAAATTGTGTTTTATAAAAATTTTCCACACAATAGTTCATCAATCATGATAGTTTAATTTTATGAAATATTCTAAAAAGTCAACTATACTTTCAGTAATAAAATCTTATATTTTATTGTACGATTTACAATGTTTTGCAATAGAACTCAAACCTTCGTACTTTGTCACATTCTTACTAAATGCAGAAATACATCATTTCTATCTCGTTTATTTAATTTTCATTAAAAGCTTTGCACTAGCATTAACGTTAAGCTACAGTTTTTCTGTACATTACCCTCTATGAGCGAGGCGCAGGATTATATTAATGTAACTCACAATCAGCTCGCTAAGTGCATCTGATTAGCTATAAAATATTCGCGGATTCGTTTTCGTGTTGTCACGAAAATCACCCTTCCATCTCGCGTAAGATTACCTTCGCAGTGTTGCGTAGGGTCATAAAGTCTCACCTTTCCAGGTGTCAAGGGTCGAATCCGCACGTCGTACCACTCACGCGATCTCAGTTAGATGTACGTGCCCTTTTGGGGACCCTTTCACCCTCCCCTGCCTCCGCGAAAATTCCGCACTCGCAACAAAGGTCCCACGACTTCCTGTTAACCCCCCAGCATCGCAAACTTTCCCCTCGCTCGCGGAATTTCTCCGCCAAGCAAAATGCGTGACCTTTTCATTGGCAATGCAGATTACTTTTCTTGGAAAACCGATAACGCGTATCTCGAGGTAATCGCATTAATTAATATAATCGCAAAAAGCAAGCAGTATTCCATGAATATCTTGGAGCTTTCTTTCTTTTTATTTTGAAATCATTAAATTTACTATTTTGAATGCTTCAGACTTGGGATTTTTCACAGGATTTTCGCGGTTCGTAATTATGTCATGAATGTAAAATAATCAATTAAAATCTGAAATTTTTTAAGTCTACATTTCTTAAAAATGATTAAATTTAAAAATGACAATTCGATTATAAAAGAAACTGATACTATATAATAGTCTTTTTTTTTTCAAATTAAGCTCCAATTAACAACAAATCGTCAAGTAATTACTTAATAACTGCGAACAGAATTTATTTTTTTTCTCGGAAATTTCGCCCGAGACTTCGACGGTCAAACCCAGTGAAATTTTCAACTTCTAAACGCATCCACCCCCGAGGAGTAATTCTATTTGATCGCCAAAGTTAAAAAGCAAGAGAAAGACCAAGTCCCTCACCATGACGACGCCCGATGTCGCGTATCCTCGCTATCTAGGAGCACCCTTATTCTTAAGGAAAAGAGAAAGAAGCCACCCTCACCTTTGCTGTCGCATACGTCGCAAAGCACCATGTCCGGCGGCAACAAAGCGCGTGTATCCTACCGCGTGGTCGCATCTGCACTGAGATATTTCGTGACGTAGGGCGGCATCGCGTAGGAGGAAATTGAGGATGAGGAGAAGGGGAAGGAGGAGAAGGAAAATGAGGAGACCGGCGTTCAACGGAACTATCGATCGATCGGTCTGCAAAGTGTTAACGGTTTGACAGCCACGTTTACACTGGCGATGTAGCGCATCAGAACCAATGTATGGACGACCAACGGCCCCCAACGACGGGGTCGCGGAAAAGGGGGGGATCGTACCGATGTGACCCACTGTGGTGGGGATGCTTGGATCAATATTAGGGCGTAGACTCAAGGGCAAGGGCCGCCAGGGCCTGTATGGGGTGTCGGTCCTCCAACGCGTCGGATTTCGGCCGAAGGAATTTGGAGTCAATTTTTTTCTTGGTCCACAAAAATCTGTTATTTCACAGTGCGTTGACATTCGAGAAAGTAAATTCAGCGAGATTTTACTTTTTCGAGACTAAATTTTAATAAATCTTATAAAAGTCGTACGTAATAGAAATAAAACTCAAAAAAAGTTTAATGTTGCCAAAAAAAATTATTAAAAGATAAACTGTATGTTTATTGTGCATATAATTTTCAATATTATTGATTTGCTAAATTAAGAATTTTTCTTAATAGCATTATCAAGGCACTAAATCTTTTTTTTTTCAAACAAAATTATAATAAACAAAAAATTAATTATGCTCATCTAGCATTTTTTTAAATAAAAAAGTCTCTATGTTCGTTTAAATTTATATGTACTCTTTAATAAAAATTGAATTACTAAAATATTTTACTCGCTGTGAACAATGGCTTTTGTTAAAGTCTTCGCGAAAAAGAAAAATTGGCTCTACACTTCCCGTTGAAATTCAGGTCAAGGGTTCTGGAGCACCCTATATAAGGGACAAGCGTGCGTGCGTGCGTGCTTGCGTGCGTACGTGCGAAAAGGAATTCGGATGCGATGCACTGCACGGCAATATCGATCGCGGTTGTCGTCCCATTGTGTTTAGAATCTGTTGTATGTATAGACCTTTCCGCGCTCTCACAATCGTCGGGATCGATTCTATCATTTTCGTGATCGGGAGGCTTACATGAGATTAGCGCGATATTGGACGTGTTGTAAAAAATTATTGCATGGGCGTCGCTTATTTGTCTCGCAATAATGTTATCGGATAATCCATGTTTGCGCCGATCGGGGTCGAAAGAAATTTTTTTGCCAACAAAATCGATGAAGAAGCGATTACGTTACAAGATAATCGTTTACTCTTTACCTTTCTGAATAATTTAATTGCTATCAATTAATCTCAAGCTGATGGCCCTCGTTTCCTGAATAATTAATTTCGCGAGGAGCTGCTGTCTAATTAAGTTTCTATCAAGAGAATATATTGACTTGGCACGTGTCTATTAAAAAATATAGTTTAATCTGTCCGGCGAAGGATAACTTAATTTTCATATTTCTCGAAAGTTATTCGCACTTCCTGATATTTATGCAATCGAGTCGCTGAGGCAAACGCTAAAAATTATCGCGTGTCATCATACCGTTAATTGCGCGTATCGCCTTCTCTCCTCGTTTTACATATGAAAACTTTCGCGGCGTCGTGAGAATGCGAGAATGCCTCGCGTCGCGAGGGAGAAACCTGCCCTTCTTCTGGCTTTCGGGACGAAAGCGCGGTATTACGTGAACGGCCAGGTATTCGAGCGTGGCAGCCGGCCGGTCATGGGTGCATAGTTCAAGCGTAAACGCGGTATTTCACCGCGACGCGAAAGGATTAACCCCTTCGCGGCCGCCGACGACCCGAGATCCTTTGATTCAGGAATTTTTCCCGAGGCGCGGCTGCTTTACGTACCTTCTCCGTAGAGAGAGAACGTCGGTTTCGCATTGCACGATGATCATATTGGTCAGCGCAATGTGACGATATCTATTTTGCGAGGGTAACGTTTCTCTGCGACGTTCGCGAAAAAAAA
This sequence comes from Tetramorium alpestre, assembly GCA_021460005.1. Classification (NCBI taxonomy): domain Eukaryota; kingdom Metazoa; phylum Arthropoda; class Insecta; order Hymenoptera; family Formicidae; genus Tetramorium; species Tetramorium alpestre. The sequence continues at coordinate 288,367 of JAJVSH010000116.1, read as the reverse complement.
AGAATTTAATTCGCACCTCTTGCGATTTAAATGCGTCCGCGCGATTCTGATTATCCTAATTAGAAACAATTATATAATGTTAATATTTTCCAAGGAAAATTCTATTTCATCAAAGATTTGAAAGAAACGATTTTCTCCCTTTGTATTCTTTCTCTATTTCTTTCTGATTCTTTCATTTCTTTGTCTACTTCTTTCATAAAATTATTATAAAAACGATCGCGAAAAATAGAATTAATTCGCACACCTTGCGAATTATGCGTTCGCGCGATTGCGATTATCCTAATTTAACATATAGAAACAATTATAATGTTAATATTTTCCAAGAAAAACTCTATTTCATCAAAGATTTTTCTCCCTTTGTATTCTTTCTCTACTTTTGTCTGATACTATCACTTCTTTTTCTATTTCTTTCATAAAATTAAACTTTTGAGAAGAAAGTTCAGAAATTCAAAAATTGTTAACTTTCAATTCAATTTTCAGCTTAACTTTTCTCTTGTTTTATTATATTCCATATATAACTTATGACACAAATGCTGCCGCGGCTGTCCTAATCAAGAATTACTGCGCGTGTCAACATTCTTTAAGTCATCGGGCGGGCACGTAAGCATGCGGAGATATAGTGAGTCCACATGTAAGATGATAAGTCGCAGATAAGAATGCTTAGCTAGGATAAAAGAGCGGTGCAAGGTACGCCTGCCGTCGGAGTACCTTTTTACGCGTTGCGCTCGACTAAAGGTGACGGCGATGCCATTCCGCTCGCGTCGAACACGCATTCACACACCGGGGGAACCAGAAAATTTCCTGGAAGCATTTATCCGTGAGAACACACCGACACTTTCGGCATTTATCGAAGCGCAATTCGTATCGTAGACCGCAGATGAAAAACGACACTAATTTCTAATCTAATCTAATCAGACAATTTAAGGCAATGTTTAGCTTTTGGGTGGCTCAGCTTATACAATAATTTCGTTATTTTTAAATGGCAGCAGAACGTCCATCATAAAACATATATAAATTAAATTAATCCTATTTTATCTCTTCTCTCGAGATTTCAAAATTAAAAAAAAGTCACAGATAAAAAATGATAACATTATTATTTATGCATGGGTAAATATAAATATACAATGATACATTTCGGCTCGTGAATCTCACGCTCGAGGGACGCAGGATTCGATCTTTTGTCGCCATTTGCATAAGTATGGCTCTCCAGGAGTATCCTATATATACAACCGAGTGCTCGAAAGGATCGGGACCGTCATCAGTTCGGGACTTTCACTACGGTACTAGAGAAAAGGGGCATGCTCCGCGCGTCTGTTTCTCCGATTAAACCCATATACATGTAAGGACACATATGTCAGGGGGACATGTACACGTTCTATATTGGGGACACACTACCCTGACCTGCGGTAGTAACGCGAAGCGAGCGTGCGAGCGTGAGGGAAGCGTCCAAAAATAGGGGTGCTTCAGTTCCCGAGGGTTGAATGAGCACGCCAGTTGTACTGTAATTTTAAACACCTCGACAAACGTCGCTAATTGAATCTGCCGGCTTATAAAACGCGCCCTTACCCTTCAAACGGACGTCGAGTATTTAACGGCCTGCGGGCATTAAAACGATAAACCTGAAAATTTCAACAGGCATCGTCGAACATGAGATAAAGATAGATTCGAGGAAATGCGGGACGATACTAATGAATTAACGATGTCCTCTCTTTAATAAAGCTGTTGTAACAAATCGTATAACGTGCGATTGGCGAAAAAAAACAAATTTACCGGTAAAATATCTTTCATTCTGTAATTTATCACAATTTGTCCAAGACGCTTTATATTTCTTCGGCCAAGATTATTCATAGCTAAATAAATCTTTAAGTAATTTAAAAGTACTTCAAGTAGTTAATTAAAAGTTTTAGTTAAGTTATTAAGTAAAAGAAATTAATTCGCGTTTGCTGAGAACGCTTCGCATTTTAGCGATTAACTTACAAGAGTATTCGAAACTTTTGTATTTAAAGAGTATACAAGAATATTTAAAATTTTTGTAATTTATTTCTATTTATTATTAGTTACTATTAGTTACTATAAATTGATATTAAATTAGCGATCTGTCAGAAAATTTAGTCTTCGCTATATATGTATGTCAATCTCATTAGATACTTTTCACACGCGAGATGTATAGAATGCCCTCAACTCACCCTTCCGCTGGTCCTCGCTGTCGGAATGGAGCTCCACGTCGTGCAGCCTCATGGATTGCACGAAACCTCGCCAGTGACTGCGCGAGCGTTCCCTCTCGCCGAGATCGCTCTTCAGGTCCGCCAGCTGTCGGTCTGATTCCTTCAAAAGCCCGTCCAGAATATCCGGTCTTTCCAGATTAGTCCTGGCCTTAGAACTCTCTTCCGCGCTCGCTCCGCCGTTCGACGAGTCCTCCCCGCGATCACGGATGACACCTCGGTCCTCCGACCCGCGGCGCCCTACTATGGAGTAATCTACATTCTTCCAGTCGCAATTCTTCGAATTCCTTCTCCTGCGAGCGGGAGGCCGCGGATGATCCTCCGAATTCGCATCCTCCTTCTGCCTCTGTTTGTCTCTCAGGTCCTTCTCCGGGATCTCCTGAAGGATCTTACCCAGCGGTTTCCCGTTCATGTTCCTGCTCGACATTTTATTGGACACGTTCTTCGGATTGTTATACCGATCCTTCAACGACTCCCGATTGCCCCTGGATGCCTCCAGAAGCTTCTGCGCCAGCAACCGAGTCCTGTTAATCTCCGCCCCGGGCTTCCTCTCGTCCTTCTCCAAGCCGCTCCTGCATTTCTTGTCGTTGCCATTCCTGGTGATCGTCCTGGGCGAGGGATCCGCCGATTGGAACATCTGCTGGATTTTGAAGATGTCCGAGCGGATCTTGGCCGAGGTCGGCGCGTCGTTCCTCTTGCTCGCCAGCGTTAATTCTGCCTGCTGCGACGGGCCTCTGTGATTCCGCTGCGTCGGCGGAGTGTTCCTCAGCCTCTCCAGGTCCTTCAGGTCCGCCAGGAGAGAATTGTGAGTCCTCGCTAGCCTGGCGTTGCCGTCCTCGAAACCCGTGGCGACGCTGCGCGGTCGATTCCTCGAGTCCGGCCTGCCGATCTTGTCGAGCGGCGTGAGAGATTGATCCAGGAAGACAGTCTCGCGGATCTGACTGATGTTGCGCAGCTTGGGTGCGCCGATTTTCATGCCAGTGGTCCTCATGATTACCTTCTCGACCGACTCGATGTCCCGCTCGCGTCCCAGTCGCCTCTCCTCGATCAGCCGCGCGCGATTGGCATCGATCGATGACGCGAATGAATTGTGATAGATCGGGCCCTTGGCGGAGGCCTTTGTGACGGCTCGCGAATTCGGCCCGGGATTAGCGGACCTGCTGCTGCGCAGCGGAGACACCCGGACCAGCTTCGGTGCATCTCTGGGGTCGTCCGTCTGCAAACTGCCCCGGTAAACCATCTTGCCTTCGATTATTTCAGTCAGTTCTTTTCGTCACCGGAAAGAGCGAAGATTAACCGAAGGTTGTTTATCTGAAAATTTGAGCATTGATTAAATACTAAAATTTGTTCATGTAACTTNAAAAAAAANANNANANTAGT
>JAJVSH010000116.1:272851-284699 GCA_021460005.1 Tetramorium alpestre | reverse complement strand
GANAAATTGTATATTATAATAATATACGAGATAAATTGTATGTTATTGTATATTATAATAATATACAAAAAAGTTAAATTATATTAAATTATGTATACATATATTGTTTGACTCTATCGTTTCCAAAGTGGTAGTTACTCTCGCAAGAATGAGAATTCGATACGCTGCCATACGCCAGATACGAACGCTGTTTCGAGATGCATGCATCGAGATGCAGATGAAAAGATACGATTATGGCAAAAGACTCGACTATAACGTCGCTCGAGATTGTTATCGTGAACGAAGTGCGCTATTAAAATGTGCTATTAAGATTATAATAATGACTCTCGGGGCAACTGAAACCGAAGCCCTGTCAGCAGGATTGTTAATTATTGCGTAGGTAAACGGAAGGGTCAAATAGAGCTGTAAAAGCAGACTGTCGTCCAAAGCGCAACCCGCCGCTCGCTGAATGATAGTTCTGCACGCCGATCGATATGCAATGATTTAGCCTGCCAGCATGAAATTAGTAATGGCTTGCACGTCGACGTTAATCTATGCAAATTACAGCGGTGAAACTTTAACGCCGTTATGGAACAAAGCTCACGCCCGACCGGACACGTTGATGTAATTCTAGCCTGGTTTAAGCAAGAAATAAAATTTCCGCCTCTCGAAACGGGCGAGAAAACGCATTAATTCACTACGTAGCGGATGCGACGAGAGATCTTTTGTATCTTTCGAATTAATACTAGGTATTGAGGGCAAAATATTGACTCATAAGGAATTAATGAGCACGTTCACGATCTTCTTCTCTTCTTTTCAATTTGCATTATTTTGCTAAACAATACAAAACTACACAGACTTAACGATTTGTTTGGAAGTTGTAGGTGAACAAAATTATTTATTTGAAGAAACAATTATATACGATTATTTGATTTTTCAAAAAACATTTTTTTCTCCATTTGTTTGTTTCATTCAAACAACATTATATTATGCGAAATATTATCTTATTATTAACAAGGAAGAAGTATTGTTTTATTATGTTATATTTGTGAACGATGTTATTTGAAAAATCATACATGTTTCTTCAACTAAACAGTTTTGTTGGACCATTCCGAAGAAATATTTCTTTATTTTTAATAAATTTTATCTTTCTGTATATGGATGAGCCTACTCTTTTTCTCTTAATTAGAATTTTATAAAACTGTTAAGAAACACCGAAACATTTTCCAAAACATTCTTCTCCGATAAGAAAAGGAGAGAAAGGTTGCTCGCTGGCTGCTGCACTCACGCGTATCTACGGCCGGCGAGTTAATTTGATTCGCAAGACCGTCCGATTTTTGAGTCCCGTTTGTTAATTCACTTTGCACAACGGCCGCCGCTCGATCCTCGCGGCAGACTTATACGGCGATGAGAAAACGTCGGGCGGCTTTTACCGCAACGTCACGACGTCGCGCACGGCTCTCACGCAAGGTCGTTCCGCGCGCGACGTTCGAATATCGCCGCGACCACGCTGAAAATCGCCGTCTCGGGCGATACGGCGCGGCGTTTCGCCGGCCGCGCGAGTCTATAATCGACGGGAGCGTGTCACGGCTGCCCGCAGGACCGTCGTCGGTAGCCCGCGCCTCACGTGGGTGTCGCGCCGCGCAGCGCGACGCGACGCAACCGCAACGCATGTGGGCAGTGACACCCGGTCGCGCATAGACGCATAGTTTTGCAACGCGCGCCTCACGCTCGTCTTTGCGCGCGTGGGTATCGCGCGCGATCGTCCGCGGCTGCATTCTAATCGCGCGATTCGTAGCGCGACGATCGAGGGTTGACAGCCACGTTTCTTTCTCTCTCTATCTTTCTTTCTCTCGAGCGGCCATAAATGGCTAGCTGGAGCGATCGGCTTCGCGCGATCAAGGCAGATCGATCATCGCCATTATCGACGGTTACTATGTGGATTCCGTGATATAAGCCCCGTGACGTAACGGCCAGACGGTTCGTCTTCGTTTCGCTTCGGGCCTCGCGAGCGATCCTGCGATAATTTTCGCGATGTTCTTCGTCTCGATCGTCAATAGTCGTGGTATAGTTTAATATCTAACGGACCGTTAATTTGAAATGATAGAATCTACGGTTACCTGTTACGTGACATGATACATACTTACGTATGGTAATGAAATAGTTGCAGCTCGCCGACTCGCGGAGCACACGGTCCCGCTAGGCATAATTAGACTCTATGACGATAAATCGCGCGAGTTAACGAAGAAAACAAAAGCGCGAAACTTTCCGAAACGTTTCACGGTAACGGACGTAATTAGGGATACTACTATGCCTCGTAATTCAGATTGAACCACCGGCTTGTTGTACCGTTGGGCTTGTTTCGAATTCATTATTAATTGGTAGCGACAGGCGTAATCGCCGACACGATCGCTTGTTTTAAGCGTTCGTTGCGACGATGTTTCCTAGATTCAGGAATTTATTCTTTGAATGGCTAACCATCCTAATCGACAACATAATTGCTTAGCAATTCTAATGAATTCTGCGTGAATATATTTTTTAATCTTAAAGTAAAATGATGAGAGGAGAGAAAAGTCTTTGAAAGAATTTAAATGTACAATTTCTTTTGTTCTTTTTTTTTTTCATAAAATTTGCACTTTCTACTTCATTCTTAATAATTTTACACAACATTAAAATATCAATCGATTTCTTTCTAATTCTCTATAATTAAATTTGTCTTGCTTATAAAAGATTATACAACAAAATTATACCAGATTATACAACAATAAGTGAAAAAAATTGATTAAGATAAAAATTATTAACATTTAAAAAACGCAGATATGCAGTATGATTGAGATGAACAAAAAATTTTTGCGGAATTTGCAATAATAATTAAGATATTAAATATTAAAATCAGAATGGTAGTGGGCGGAAATGACACGGGAGAAACGATGGAACTGCTCGAAGTTAAAATTAAAATTCTCTTCCTTCCTTCACGAAAATTGACTAATTCTACTCTCCACAAATTGTACATGCAATTTGAGCGGAGCAAAAATCACTAACGAACCGAGGCACGATTCAAAATTTTATTTTATTTATTTTCTATTCCGCGTTGGAACTTAATCCCGAGTAGTTCACGTTCACTTGAACCGATCAAACGATCATCATTGCCGCCGATGCGCCTAAATCCGCGAATCCGTCACGCCGCGCCAGGCTCGCTCGCACCGAATAAACGCGTGAACTTCGTACGCACGTAACGGAATAAACGTCGTTTCCCGTACTCGAGACTCGGCCGAGCGAAATTCGAAATCGTCCATCACACGTCGGCGCTTTTTACACTTCCGGCAGCGCGCGTGTTCGCGCGCGTGTTCGCACGAGTTAAAGAGAAAGAAGAGGGAGATAAGGAACGAGCAAGGCGAGTGATTGTTCGGATTTACCTATTTCGTTTATCACGCGATTCGTCTCGTCGGAGGCTCCAGGAATCCGGGAAACCGTAAGATTCGCAAAATCTCGTCGAATGGACGAATCACCCCTTTCTTGCTCGCCACTGCGAGATGCGATAACGGGAAACTCCTGCTCGCTGCTCGCGGTCGCGGCCGGTCTCTCTCCTTCAGGTCTGCAATAAGAAAATTCATACATTTTCCATTAGAACGCCATCACGAGCGGATCATTTTACGGCTTTCCACGCCGTAGCAGCAGAGCGTTGCTCTCATTCTCGCCGCTCTTTGTTGATGGAGTGTAAGGCCGACGGCGCATTGCTCGCCGTCATGTCTAAGTGGATCGATCCGTGAATATGTTATAATAAAGAGTTATCTTGACGCGTCGATAATTCAAATAAGATTCAGTTGCGTTAACGCGAAACGCTGACCCAATTTTGCCTGCTCTCTGTATAAGGCGCGCGAAGTTCTCCGACTCCGTAATGATGAAAGAATGCGCATGGAAAGAATGCATTAAAAGAAATGATCCTAATAAAAGAACAGTATGTATATTTGTCGGATATTATTTTTAAAGAGAAAAGATTTTTATTTACCTACACTGCAAAAGAATTCTGGTTAAAAACAGACTAAGCAGAAAATCTTGTAGAATTGATTAAATATTCTGCTTACTCAATATTTCATTAATTTTGACTAAAAGGAAGATAAAATTTTGCCTAACGTGGAAGTTAAATTAGATAAATTAACAGCATATTGAGTAAAGCTTACTTAATATGTCGCTAATTTTGTCTCACTGCTTCAGTGAAATTAACCGAATATTGAGTAGGAGCAGTAACAACCCATAGGAACAGTGAATAATAACCAGAATATTTAATCAAGCCTACAAGATTTTTCTAATTCGTATCCGTTTCTAATCAGAATTTTCTTTCAGCATCATTAGCGCCGGTAATAATATTTCTATTTGACTTGAGAAAGCACAAAGCGGCGCAAATTCGTGCCCGCTCGTACGGAAGCGGGAAATCGTTGCGAATTTTTCTCGCGAGATTCTCGTACATACATAACCGAGAGAGTAATTTCTCGAGATGTCTACATTTAGTCGGCGTGTCTAATAATCGCGGAATTATTATTCTCTTCCTCCCCCCCCGTACGTCCCGCACTTTGATTACGTCGGGGCGCGGGGGCATAATGCGGCTCGCATCTCCGTCAATCTCCGTGTGAAACTTAGCGGATCGACTTCCTCTCCGCGGAATCATAGCTATTCCGAACGGACTGCGAGTGATCCAATTCCGCGTAAGTGGATGAGAACCGACGGCGAACCGTTCCCGTCGCCGCATTCTGCGTCGGTTGGCCGTGCAACCATACAGCGAACCGTCCCAGAAAGTCGTGTAGCGCTCTGCCCCCGACATTTACGATCCGCTTCTTACCGGGGGAGTGATGTAATCGAATCAACATGATTCGCCCGCAACAACACACAACTCGCCGCTATCTCTTTAAAGGCCGCTGTACGTGAACGACACGACTCACAACGAGATGATCCTCCTGCTAATTAAAAGTCTCGCGGGAGTCACACTGTTAAAAATTAGTGTAAAATTACATGTAATTTTGAGACACACTTAATAGTTTTAAATGAATCTATTTCTAATTTTGCAGTATAAAAGTAAAAATAATTCCTTAATTTGTTTTTTACAGTGTATGCACAATAGTGAATCTCACAATTTCTATAAAATTACATGTAATTGTAAGATTCACTGTAATAGTTGTAAAATTCTACGTATTTATAATTTTGTCGTCAGAAGTAAAAATAAGTTTTCAATTTCTAATAAAATTTTTACACTGTATACACTGTGAAAAAAAAAACAAATTAAGAAATTACTTTTACTTTTATACTGCAAAATTAGAAATAAATTAATTTAAAAACTATTAAGTGTGTCTAAAAATTAAAAATGTAATTTTACACTAAATTTTCACAGTGCAGGCTCTCTCCAAATTTGATTTATCACCGGTTATCGATTCACGTTAAAAAGCGTCGTTTCGCGAGACATCGCGACTTGTCTCTCACGAGATAAAAAAAAATGCCGCGTGATTTATCGCGCTGGCGAACGCTGCCCGGGCGGTGCGTGTCGGAATTTCGCGATTTGGATACGAATTAATTAATTAATCCGTCAGCCAAGCGCGACCNCGATTGCGTAACTCGTCCACGTCGACAACGTGAACGATCATAACGGTTTAATTAAAATTTCTGATCGCATCTACGCTGTNTTACAGCGCGCGCACCTCGCAGACGTGCTCCACGCTTCGGAAGCCAGTCCGACTTCCGTGAGTAACAACGGCTGATTTACAAGTCCGCACGCTTTTTACCTTGCCTGCAATCTCGTCCTTAACCACTAATTTGTTGCGTACTTTTTTTTGCTCCTCCCCTCATAACGGGGCACGAGCAGATCGTTACGTCGATCGTGAGATCGGTGAATCCGCGGATCCGCGGATCGATTTGGAGATCTCGTCGGGTGACTTTCGAATTCCTGTCTGAACGGTCTAACTGCTATTTCCACTTGGGCTTTCGATTACGCAGAGCCGATAGCTATGTTACGTTTAATTACTCGATTACTATACTTTCTCCCGCGCCGATTGCATCGAATTTTATTTGTATTTATTATAATCCGGTTTCTCTTTCATTCATTAGCCGAGTGCTGAGTTTTCGAGCGCGCTGCGAAAACGCGCCGATGCATCGCGCCGATAGCCGGACGCATAAATTTAACTCTCTTTCGACAATTAGCCTCTCCTCCATTCATGATAAATGATCCGCATGAATACAAAACCGCAGACCGACCGGGAATGCTCTTCCTTCTCCGTAATAATACAATTAGTTCCGACTGGAATTTCGCTAATTAGCTCTAATTACCTTCACGACACCCGAGTGATCCTAAGAACGTGAGTCGCCGATTTTCCGCCTCGCTCTCCGGCAACAACGCGGGTCGCGCTCGGCAGACCGCGCAGAGCTGCTGCTCCTCCTCTTCTCTTATCTTCCCGGACTCGGCCGTCTGCTCTGCCCGAGTTTGGATACCGCGATAGCACTGTTTAAGGTCTTCCAGCGCGCCGCGCGTTTCCGGAAGCGAGAGAGGCGCGGAATCGACGCGCCATTCGACACGGAGCACGCGGAACTTTATCGACAAGAACGTTTCACGGCATCGCGCGCTCCGTCATAATTAGCACGGAACCGGGCCTTTTCACATCGCGCACATTCGGCCGGATCTCCACCGAAATCTCCTCCGAAAGTGCGCGCCAAGTGCGCTCGTACTCTGCCCACGCGACGCAGTTTTCTTCTCCCGCACGTGTCGCTATCTCGCGAATGCGCTTTTTTTCCGCGTATCTTCAGGTCAGAATTATATTAAAAAGGATGACGTAAATATCCCGCTCTCTTATTGTCCTTTTCTTCTTTTATTATTATTATTTTTTATATTGCACTTCTTTTTAAATTTTTGTTCTTATAACTTTTATCGCAACTCTCCACGTTATTGCAATTTACAGCACGCATAAATATTTCTTTCTGATGCGTTTAATGAACATAGTTCGTTCAGAAAATATCTTTCGAGGCTCTCAGCATGTCCGACGTATAATTTTCAAAGCGGTCCCTTTTTTCTCCCTTTTTTTTAAATACAGGTTAATGTTAATCTTCGCACTTGTCCGCTCAACTTCTTCCGGCTTTATCCTTCGACCTTCTCGGCGGGCTTATCTTCTCGGAGCTCGTTGCACTCCTGCGTCGTCGCGCGGCTCGCGTGCGTGCACCACTCGCGGAGAGACGGTCTGCGGGTGCCGCGACCGCACCATGTGCCCCCGTGCCGTGAGAAGCACTGAATGGGTACGCCAGACACGAAACATAATCGTGTCTACGGCAGGCGGATAGGCCAGCAGTAGGTACACTACACCAGCTCTTTTCCTTTCCATTCCATTCCGCCGCGATTCCGACGGCGGTGGGGCGCCGCGGCTCCGGGTGCCCCCACTGTGCGTACGGACACGTACGTACGCGGTCCACACCCACGCGGCACCCGGAATACGTGGGTCGCCTCCGCCAACGTTGGGAGAGCGAGAGGGAGAGAGAGGCGGGAAGAAAAAAACGGAGAGAGCGCATTTACTTTGCTATTAATGTGAAAAAAGACACGAGAATGATAGAGGAGCAGAGTATTAATCGTGAGAAGTTCCGATTATAATAAGAAAAGTAAAAAGTAATTACAAATGACGGTAATAAGAGTAACAAGAAATGTTACAGATGAGCGAGAGAAAGAGAGGAGCGCTTTCCGGCGCGCGTCCTTCAGCGATGAAAAAGAATCTGTTGCATACGAGGCTCTTGATGATGATCGCGCCTATTTTGGGCAAAAACGTGCTACGGCAATTAAACGCGTTTACGAGCGGCCGTAATTCGCAATGGTACCTGAATTAAGACCGTTGCTGATCGTGCGACACGTCGGCAGTTCTTTCGGCATTGACATTGGACAAACAGAGTGTTGAATTGGACCTCACGTCGTGTCGTGACGAATGAAGAGCTTAACGAGAACAACGAGTATAACAAACATAGATATTGATCGATTAGAAAATACTTGCAGTTGGCGTAATCTACGATCCGAATGGGAATTAAACGCTTGTTTTCTTTCGCGATACGATCTCCAAATCAAAATTACCGGAAAAAAAACACGCGAGAGATTATGTATTAATTAAATTTACTTTTAACGATCGACGTGATATTTTATATAATATGTTTAATTTGCAAACTAATAATATTACGCTATTAAATACCTCGTAATTAATCATAGCGTAATACCTTCATCATATTCTATAAATATAAATTAATTATTACTTTCCTGCCGCGTAACAGCGTGCATTATGTCAATTATCTACGACCTACTAACTGAATCGTTTAGCTCGTGAGGCTGGTGAAAAGAAAAATTGGTGCGATTAGAGTACAGTTTACCCGCAAAAGACTAATCAAGTTATCAGACGCTCTTTTATATCTAATAGAACGGTTGAATAATTCCCGGCATATCGGGGACAACGATTAATGTTCTTGAATTGACGACTTTTATCGCGGATGATCGCTGCAGTTTCCTCTAAAAATCATCAGACAGCGGCAATATAAGGACAAATGACCTAGCACGTAGCTAACACCTTCCTACGCTCTCAGACACGATAATGAGCTTCGCGGTAGCCGAAGAGGGCTCGGTAGCGGATTTACTGAAGAAGCCGTCAAGTTTCTCAACCCACCGGACGCAAATTATCATCTTCGTTAAGGCAGAAACGTTATTGTTATAATTAGTACTGGGCCACCTTGAGAGTATTGTACCTCGAAACTATTTGAGTTTGTAACAATACCCGTAATTCAGCAGAAAAGTATCGGATTCTTGTATATATAACATTTAGTGATATGTTAAAATATCTAGCAACATAATACACTTATTTAGTTTTCAAGTTTCAACGAAAATCCTTTTAATTTAGCTAACAATAACCATTTATATAAATGAAATTTATAATCTATAAATATATTTATCCGGCTATATAAATATAATGTATAATATATTTTAAATATTTTATTATAAGAGAGAACTTTCTTTATATGTATATAAAAATCTTATGAATTCTAATAAAATCCTTTCCTATTTATAGCGAAAACATTTTGAAATTTTACATTAAATGCTATCGAAATTCAAAGAAAAACGTTACCGCGCGGTTTTACGATTTCATCTTTCGGGCGAGGCTCCATTCATTGTCACCATTATCACCATCATTGTTTCCTGCGCAACAATCGTCGTTGCGAGCATTATTGTTTCCTGGTTCGCAATTATTGTTATTGTTATGATTGACTGCAGGAATACTCTCTCTTTTGTCGCCGCGGCGTAATGGCACTCTGAACAAGCCCAGAGATGACACAATGCGCCAACAATGACTACGTAAACGTACGACGACAGTAAAGAGAGACCAGTCGAGGAATCTTGTTTTCCTCCTGAAACGGCAGTCATCGATCCTCACGAACGATAATAGACAATCGTGTCTGCGGAATGCATTTCGAGGACGGCTGATCGTGCAAAGATGCATCATCAAGTCGTCTTGCAGTGCGTCACCATCCAACTGTCTTCTTTTTCGTCGTTCTTTTTTTATCAAAGCGCGAAAATGTGGCAAGTAAATGACAAATTTTACTTTTCATTTTTTTTTACTCTAAATTAGAATTAGAAATTGAATTCATGAAATAAAAAAGATGAATTAGAAATATTTTGCAAAATAAAATTTCAACAGGTCGAAGACAAACTGTAATATTGGTGAAGCAGTATTAAATATTTAATATAGAAGTTACAAATACTCGTTTCAGGTATGTTATACTTTTCGTTATGTCACGTCGCGTAGCCGCGTACGGTTGCGATCAAGGTCGTTGCGGTTGCACGTTCACATTGCCTGAAGCTGCATCTAAAAAGAAAAAACACGCTTATTTGTAGAGGACTTATCTCATTCTGTATTTCAATACTAAAAAAGGCTCTTAGTATTCTAAAAAAATGCAAATATTCATAACTAAAAACTTGAAAAAGAAAATCTATCGAGTCTCTCAATACGGTCGCGTCTTTCATTTTCAACTTCTCATGTTCGTGGAAAATTCATATTTCTCAACGGGAGGAGAAAATTACAACAAAATTGCGACACGTATTACAATATGTTTCTTACAAGAAAAATATTTAATAAATTGCTAATTCTTTCTCACATAATTGCAATTTAATAGGATAATAGAAGAAGCAATCCTGATTGCTGTCACGCTAGCAGCCATCGCGTGCTAATCGCAATTAATTTGTCGCTGATTGGTGGTACCCGCGAAGATACGTTCATTTCCGTAATTGATACTCAATGCCGTAGCCGCTGGCGTCGGTGCAACGGTAAAGACGACTCACGTTCCACGTGTACTTATACTGAAGCAATACCTGCATATGGGACGACTGTCGACTGGGATTGATGCGTGCGTGCAGGTTTTTTCTGATGAGCCAAAGGTCACTTCCGGTCAAACAGAAAGCGGAAACATAAGCGCGTGCTCGCTCGCATCCGTTGCGCCCGCCGGCGAAGCTATGCTACCTGAGTGCGTATCGAATCGACTGCAGCAAGAAACTGCAAGCTGCGGATGCGAACTTCCGCTTACCGATAATATTAACAGTGTTACATTAAAGATTATTAAAGTCGATAATCAAATGTAGATGAAGCAATAATTTATGTAGACGTAAATTATTATAACTACTTTAAATAACAATTTATGGATATTAATACTTAAATTTTATTTATAACTGTGCAAATATATATACCTATATATAATAATAAAAAATACGCATATTACAATGTTAATATTATTATTAATAATTTCGCTTTTATTTCATTACAATCTAATAGAAAAATATTTAATTAATTTAGTTATAATTAATTATATGTATATTTGTTTGTGTATATGTATATCAATTCACGTAATACTTATGCAGCAACATTCTTTGAAAAAGTGAAACGATAAATAGAAATTATCAGTAAATCTGTATTTGTTTTTTTTTTTCGAAACGGTGAGATATATCTTAAAATGTTTTATTAAAATTGTTAAATACTTGTTAAATACTTGTTGATAAACACAGATTATATGTAACAAATATTGTTTTACAAGCAATCTCTCGAATATTCAAATTTTTTACATCTAGCACACAATTACTTTAGCTCTATAAAGCTGGCAGGACCAAATCAGCAAAATCGAATGTGACCTAGTGGACTATTTAGTACTTATTTTGTACTATTTTGTACCACCAAAATTAATTTTGTACCTCGTGCCATTTTCGAGAAAATCGTGGCGCTGCTAACTTAATATGAAGCTAGCAGGACCATAAGAAAAAATAATAGTACAAATTCAAACGAAGCGGATATAATTAGTACTGAATTTGTACTATTTTGTACCACCAAAATTAATTTTGTACCCCGTGCCATTTTCGAGAAAATCGTGGCGCTGCTAACTTAATATGAAGCTAGCAGGACCATAAGAAAAAATAATATTACAAATTCAAACGAAGCGGATATAATTAGTACTGAATTTGTACTAATTTGTACCATGCAAAATAAATTGAAGTATTTCTTTCATCCCCTTAAAACAATTAAAAAACAACCCTATTTCAATAAGCTTCAAGAATAACTCCGATTTTTTACGAATTAAATCGTTAAAATCGAAGTGAATTTATGGTACTATTTAGTACTTATTGTTCACTATTTTGTACCACTAGAAATAGTTTTGTACCCTGTTACTTAAAAAAAAATCATGGTCTTGCTAATATAAAGCTGACAAAATAAAAATTATTGAAAAACAGAAAATAAAAAATTGATTCAATTAGATTGAATTTACTGATTGAATAATGAGTACTACATTATTTTTAGTGGTACAAAATAATACACGATGAGTACTAAATACT
>JAJVSH010000116.1:224449-272842 GCA_021460005.1 Tetramorium alpestre | reverse complement strand
GGTACAAAATTAATTTTGGTGGTACAAAATAGTACAAAATAAGTACTAAATAGTCCACTAGGTCACATTCGATTTTGCTGATTTGGTCCTGCCAACTTTATAGAGCTAATTACTTTTTTTTCTAACTATTATATAATATAAAATATAATATAAAACTATTCACAATAGTTTTTTTTTATTTATTATGGCCAATATCCAATTGGTCCCATATTATTATAAAATCCTTGAAATTTTAAATTTCTCTTGCTGTTTCCCTTTCGCAATTCATTCCTCACGCCGAGATTATAATTCAATGTTTTAATAGACAATTCGTTATTCTTATTGTTAGATCGAGATTTAGATCGAGAATAATATACTTTCTCGATTATCAAGATAAGTAATGCTAGGATCATACTGCCCGCTACCATCGTCAGACTTGGTGTTACATCGCTTAAATCGATATAACCACTAAGAAACTTTTCTGAAGGTTTACTTTTTACGAGATATTTGTTCTTTAATTTACTCATAATCCCATTAACTTGAAATCGCCGCAAGCTAGAAAATGTGAAAAAATATTTAAAATATTTATTCTTGAAAAAGTAAACGAAAATAATTCATTCTATACCTTATATTAGTATATCTTATACTATAGAATTTTTATCTTAAAAAATTATTATAAATAATATTTATAAACATTAATGATATTAATAAAATTCATCAAAATTTATCAATGTATTAATAAATACTCAACTTCTTATAAACATGAAACAATTTAATACAATATGAGAGATGTCTTTTATTATCAATAAATGTATTAGGTAATAATATAATCCGTCTTTATAAATAAATAAGTGTATTTAAAACTTACTGGTAATTCATAAAATCAGTGTAAGGATTCTTTTTCGTTAGAGCTATTGCCATATTATCGATCCTTCCGGTATCGATAAGTACAACTCCACACCGTATATAAATGTTCATAGCCTCCTTGAACACCTCCGTGGTATAAAATGCTATTTTTTTTCTCTTGCAGAGCTGCATAAGAATTGACGTAAGAATTGACGACTTCATGAAACTTAACATCAATTTCAATAATTAAATAACATCGCTAACTTGCTCGAATCCCTCCGTCAACGTTTCCGGTAAATAATTCTCTTTTTCCCGCAATTCATACATTTGCAGCAAGACGGGATCCTTGACACGCTGTAAAATTCAAGGAAACATAATTTAAATAAGAAGATATTGTTTTCCTTCCAATTATATAGTCGAAATAGAATGTTTCCTTTACGAATTTACTCTAGTAATTATTAGAATACAAAGAAGAATTTGAAAACAATATATTCTCTGTAACAAAACAAAATTAATTCTCTAACGTTTAGAATTACCAAATTCTCTACAAGAAGATTAAAATTATTAAGGTTTGTTTATGTGTAACGCTTTTCGTTAACGCTTTTAAAATTTCTTCGGCTGCTTTCTGCGATCTGTGATCGTTTCAATCAAAATTTCTATTGATAAATTACTGTTGCAAGAATAATTTCGACGCTGCGAACTCACAGTAGGAATGTCGTACTCGGCACTGTTTTTCATAACAATTAATTTGTAAGAGCCATCCTTAACGTAATCCTCCAGAGTGGAAAAAGGCAGCTTGGGCAAAGCGAGCGCCAGGAAGCTAATCAGCGAGGCGGAATAGATTGCCAGAATTACTATCGACGAAGCGTAAATCGAGAGAAAAGCAAGCCTCATCGGTGAGTCGTTGGGAATATCTATGCATAAAATATACATATGCATTATAGCAAATATGTGTATATTAGCATGAATTGACATACATTATTAACATATATCGATGCATTAATTGCGTCGCTATTTGCATTAAAATTCACTAATAATACGAAAATATGCTAGAAATATTAAAAATGTCTCTAGCAAACATTACCTGACAAACCCTGCTGGCAATAAATGCCCCAAACTTTAATATAATTATCGCTCATTAAGCTGATCGAGAAACAGCTTTTTTTTGTCTTCATTACAGTCAACAAAATAGAAGCGATTATTATTACCATTACTAATGATATCCAACTTTCGGGACTGAATACCTGAAAGATTTATCGGTAGAAGAAAGCAGCAATTTATTCGACTAGCAATTTATTACCGTGAATCTTCAGCCGCATAAATTATCTTAATACTATTTCTTTTCCCAGAGATATAATCTTAAATAATGGTATTTTTAAATTGACACAGAATGATATAGATAATTATCTTAAAGCAGTGAACTTCTATAATTTTATAAATGTAATCTACACAATTAACATCTAATATATTAATTGGTGCATATCTAATGTTAATTAATGCTATTATATATACAACATAATTTTTACCCTAAAGTATAAAGACCATTGCACGAAGGAGGTCTCTGGCTGCTTAAAATAAAGCTGATATCGCGAGCGTATCAACGGCATTGTAAAATCGACGATCTTTTGTCTGCGAGTCGTTATCGTGAATGCAGATACGCCGATATCGGCCTTGTTCGCCACCAACTGGCCGATCGCACCTGTCCACTTCTTTTCCCGACAGTCCCAGTTGCCGAATCCCTCCACCGGATCCAGAACCTCCACCGAAAAGTTCATCACTTTGCTGAGCTCTGCCAGCAGCAGACCGAGGAACCCTCTGATCGTACCGTTCTCCAGCGAGATCAGCGGCGAGTTCTTCGAGCATTTATGGACATAGTCAAGTTAATCTACAGGTCAATCAAATTGCGAGGCAATATTTTTCAAAGCGACTATTTTACACAAGGTCGTCGCTTATTTTCGATTTGCAAGGAAAGCAAGCGCATGACGGAGTTGAAGGAAGAGTTAAAAACTTACGACTACGGACGTCACGCGTACAACATCGCCGAACATGTTGCTTCTCCTGGCGTAGAGGTTCTTGCGCGTCCTCAAGAGTAGACCTTTATCGGGAGTCCACAGGGCCAGGTCGAACGTTCTGGTGCGATTATCGCGAACGGCGTACCACTCGACTAGAATCGGGCGAGCGTAGCACAGAACCAGCATCTGGGTACTGAAGTCCACGTTGAATATATTATAGGTAGGATGTCGGCAGTACTTCTCGAGGGGATTCCCAGGACGCTGAAGAAACACGACGAGCCAAATGGGGAAGGAAATGGGTTTTATGCTTCTCGTGGTCTCGACGAACTCGCCCATAGTCTCCTCCGTGTCGAGAAGAACGACAAACAACGGCCGCGTGACATTCTCCCAGTACTCGTTGTACTTACTTATCAGGTCTGAGAAAGTTATGGTCACGGTCATGACTCGCTGCCGTGAGAGTTCGCGCGACCATGTGTGCGCAAACGTCGCCGTGCTCAAACTCAAATCTGCGGTATTCGCATCAAAGGTGTGCTTTACATTTCCATTTTTCGTGTTGTCAGAGAATTAGATATTCTCGAAATCATAATTGAGATAATAATTTCAGAGATCATACACTGAAAAAAATTCTGATTAAAACGGACTTTATATAACTTAAAAGTATTGAGTTCTATTTATAATAACCAGAATATTTGATCAATCGTATAAGATTTTCTGACTCGTCTGTTTTTAACCAGAATTATTTTTCAGTGTATATATTTAATTTTATCAAAGATAAAAGTTAGAAGAAAGTAACTTAACCCTTTTTCATTTTTAATTACATGTAATTTAATTTAAATACCTGACAATTAGGTAAAGCAGAAAAAAAATTTTTTTTTTAATTGAAAATACTTTTATCATTAAATATAATATCGTTAAATATATATAGAACTGAAAAAAATAATTTACATGTAAAATTACAATTCAATATTTGAACGTTCACGGAAACTTTCTTCTCGCTAGCTCACTAGAAGTATAGTGTGAGAAACGATAGCCGGAAACTATTCCCGGTACTTACCGTAATTGGCAGACCGCACGAAAATAATACACGACGTGCGATAATGTCTGTGGACGTCGTTGATCAGACGGAAATAATTGTTGATGCCTATACTTTCTGTCAGCGGTTTGGTTCCCAACACGAGGAAAAATATCGCGATCGATCGCACTGTCATTTTGCGAAATGCAGGATGGAAAATAAGAACCTGAATAAGTTACTGTGTAAAAAAATAAAAATCTATTTCGTGCAGTTGAACAACAAGCAATTAACGTTCAATTCAGAGCGAGAAAATTATCTCTCGTGTGAATTAAGACGAACAGGTGAGACTGAAGAGAGGCGCGAAGAAATCGGAATCCCAGTTCCCAAATCCTACTAAAGACAACAATCGCGGAATCCTTCATCGAAAAATGTGGCTAACGCCGCGCGAGGGTTAAAGAAAGGATCGAGGGTACCGCGATTCAAGGGTGCGAACGCACGACTGAAGGGCGATCGTGGATGGTAATTTATCGGATCCGAGGATCTAGAGGTGCGCGCGAAAAAATGTCACTAGTTGATGTGCGGCAGCATTATTACAAATTATATGGAGATATGCGACAGTACGATTTTTATCGGCGAATCATCGGCCAAACTGATGAATTATTCGCTGTCGTTAAGCTCATCGTAGCCGGCATTATACTTATCCGCCGCGCATCGCTCGCTATTTCAGGTCGACGCGTCTTGGTTTTTACCTCGACGCATAAAGATCAGTGCAAATTTAAGCGTGCATACCATGCAAAAGGATATAGCAGGAAAAGAAAGCTTCTTGATATCGATGTATTGTTAGATTTGATATATTGTTTGATCTTTTTTTATCGGATACCTTACTCGATTGTCAAGAAAAGTTGAATTACTTTCAATAGAAATACTAAAATTGAAAAATAGCGGAAAGTTTTACTTTCTTATCTCGCTAGAAAGATATTTTTTAATTCTTATTTTATTTTAGAGTTAGCACACTGTAAATATAATTCGCAACAATTTAAATTTTTAATAATAATTACTAAGAATAAAGTTGTTAATATTAATATTTAAATGTCTACACTTCTTAAACAAGACACAATACGTTGTATTGTAATACAATAATCAGAATAAAAAATAAATACCAAAAATAATTAATTGTTACAAATCTACAAACACAAACACACACACAAACACACACACACACACACACACACACACAATTTTTACCAAGATTCCAGCTAAATTAAACAAAATTATAAATATTCTCTCAATTATTGTACTTCCTGATAAATAGCTTTTTGGAAGAATAAAAGACTTTTGATTGAACTTTCTTTTTCTTCAACCGATAATGAATTTTCTCTATAATCAGCAGCGCGACGCTAATTATAATGCCTCCGCAGAGAATCGCCAAAATTGGGACGACATTAACTAGGCGGACCGGCACGTAAGTCTTTTCTTCGGCCAACCGTGGCAAAAATCTCGTATCCCTCAAACGCATCATTATACCGTTATCCAAAAATTTCTGCAAACTGATACATGCGACGTTTTTATAGCTGAAAGGAAAAGTTGAACACAAAAAGGATCTTTCACGCTACCCACTGATAGTTTATCACGCTTGTATACGGGCTACCCTTTGACAGGATCATTCCTAAGTTGTCTATTCTCTCGGTGCTGATGCTCGACAGTTTACAGGGTATTTTCACTTCTACGCTTTTCTTCAAAGCGCTCAGAACCATATAAGCAACTTTGCTGTCCTTGCATACCTAAGAAGCAGCAAATAATTCATACATAAAGAACTTTTTAAGTGTCACTTTGAAATAATCATGTTAATTAGCATAAGAAATAAAATAATTTCATGGAAATCAAATATTAGGCAGCAGCTACATTGTTAAAATTGATTTCGCATTCGTCTCTATGTCGTGCGTAAAAATACAGATTGTCGATCGTACTTGTATGAAGCCATCCATTAGATCTCTCGGCAGTTCCTGTTCGTCCTTCATTAATTTCATCAGCTTCACCGAGAAAGATTGCGTCGATGTCTCGTACTTCGCCTGAAACTATCGCGGAAACGTCTCGTAACGCATAAACCATTTATCACTCCATGTACGTCAGCGTGAAACAAGACTACGTAGATATTAAGCATGATTACAATTTCGTATTATCAAATGCAACGGTCTGACATAACTTCGATCGTTCGAAAGGTGTGCGAGCAGAAGTGAAAGTCGGGCTCCTCGATCGCCTGGTATAAACTTACGGAGACTATGTCGTAGTCGGAACTGCCACGTGGAACGATCAGTTTATAGGAACCATCGTTGATGAATTCGTCCATCGACTGAAAGGGCAGAACGCGAGTGCACGCTGTTAAGAAGCCGACTAACGCCGCTGAATAGTGAGCCGTTATCAGCACCGCCGTCAGAAATATCGTCAAGTACGCGACGCGCAGCGACGTTCTTTTCGGAAACTCTATAGGAAAAAATTTACTTAAAGCCCCATTCAATTTTTAAAAAAAGGAGAAAATAGAGTTCATTGTCAAGATTAATCTAATTAAGCATTTATTTCAACTCTCTTTTCTCGCATTTAGAAAAACGAGCAATCATAAGATATTTTACGAATATTTTATAATCAAATATTTAATTAGAATTGTAAATTGTAGCTCCGTTATGATAGGATTTAGAGTAATACTTATAAGCCCCTGCTGGCAGAAGATACCCCAAATGCAGATGAAATTCTCAGAGATCAATTCCAAGGTGTTCCGAGATTTACGGTATGTTTTCATGAAAGACAGAAGAAGCGGCGCGATCGCTATCAGCGTCATAATTGTAGCCCACGTGCACAAATTGAATGTCTATAGCGATCGTACAAGTTGAAAAATTAATTTATATTCAAAATCAAATCGAGCTTATTTAATTAAAAAAAGCTATTTCAATACATTGAAGAGAGTTGCTAAAATTTTATGTTATATTTTTCACTTCTCGTACTAATTTGCATGCAAGTTAATATTAGAAATTATAGCTTGATGTTTAAAATATCTATTGTGATATGTTTCATCAATTTGGGAAATATAATAAAATTTTATAAAAATATCCATTTAACTTTTATAATAATTGTAATATGCACATAAATATAAAACATTCTATAATATATCTAATCTTATAAAAACATAAAAATGTAGAATAAAACACACATTGTCAGATTATTACCAGCTACATAAATTGATAAAAAAATTACAACAATTATATACTCGATTTTTTTAAATATTTATATAATATGCAGAAATTAAGATGTAATCTGTGAATTTCTCTTGTCTATATTTCTGACTGCTCATTTATCTCACATTTTCAGCATTAGACGTTATTTACATTGAGTAATAAGAAAAATGAGGCACGATTTAGATGATCGATACGCATTAGACAACTCTTACTTATTATTTCCGAAGCGGCAATAACGAGATAAGAATAAAAACCCATAATTTTTACGTTAATCAATCATATTACCTGAAAATAACCGAGCCACTTGACGCCACATATTCCCGGCTCCCTGATGTACAGTGTGTTTCTAGATATGATCAAGGGCAGCGTGAAATCTACATAGCGCACCCGAAAGCTCGTCATTGACATATCGGCGATAGCGAAATCCGCGCGGTTCGATACAATCTCGCCCATCACTCCAGACCAAGTCCGATTCTCATTACTCCACAGACCGTGCTCATTCATTTGCGAGACAATCTTCAAGGTGAAGTTAAGAGAACACGTGAGCTCCTCTAACACTTTTCCATACATACTAGCCACGTAGTTCCCAGCAAATCTTGTCGAAATTGACGAATCCTGAATTTGCTTAACATCGATTAATAAAATACAAAATTCGTTTCACAATTATTAATTTTCGTAAGAGTTATAGAATTGTAATATATAATATATATGGTATATTTTTACAATTGTGAAGTTAATAACATTATATTGGTAGACCAGGAAATATTTGATAAATTAAATATTTTTATCAAATTTTTAATTATTAAAAAAATCAATATCTTTTTAAGAAACTGTATTATATATATATTTATATAATTACCGAGCAATATATAATACGTTTAGATTCCTGAAAAGAGATCATTCAACAAAGTGAAAAACAATTTTTTCTAACAATTTAAAATTTGAAAAAAGATATCTAGCTCGATTTACGCATATATAAAATAGTATTATAATTAATTATAGAAGATGTCACTTTCGGCATCTTCTGTAATTAATTGTAATACTATTTTATATATGCATATATATTTTATCCCTAGTAGCAAAGTATGACAATAGCTTCACTAAATAATAATATTTAGAATATACTCAATATTTCTTTAATATCAAAATTCAAATCAATTTTTAACTGAATGCAAATGCAGTGTCAAAATCGCATTTATAATGATGCCAATATCGGCTATTATAAAATACAAATATTACACACCAATGATGATACAATAACATGCTCTAATAAATCATAATTTAATAAATTTCAAATTTATTGCACTAAATCGTAAAAATCAATGAAATATTCGTAATATCAAGATGAACCTAAAATATTTCTTTCTCCCTTGCATGTCTTTTTTTCTTTTCACAACATTTAAATATACAGTGAATTTTTGTTACAACTATGAAACTGTGCTACCAGAGATTTCATATATAGAGAAACCACAATCTCAAATCTTATCGAGCACCTTGACCGTGACTGCCCGTAGAACAATTCCTTCCATGTCTTTCCTCCGATCGTAGAGGGATAGGTTTGTCAGGAGAATAAATCTATTGCTCTCTGACCATTCCGCCAGGTCGAAGACTTTGACGGTCTTGCCTTTGACGGAGTACCACTCCTGTAGGACTCCAGAGTCGTGGCACAATACCAGCATCTGCGTGTCGAATGCCAGATTGAAGGGATTACCGATCGGCTCGCGGCAATAGTCACGGGTACTGTTGTCGGTGTAGAGAAACATCGTAAACCACACTGGGAAGGACATGGGATAGACCTTGGTGGCCCTCGAGAATTCCAGATACGCCTCGAAGTCGGGTAAAATGACGATGATGATAGGCTGAACTATTTGACGGTTGTATCGGAGTGATCTTCGTAACTTTTTGAAGTTCACGTCCGCGGACATTATGTAGCGCCGACTCAACAAGCGGGTGCTGGCATGTATCACATGCGTGATTTGCAAATCTACAGCGAGAATTTTCTAAAATCAGCTAAAAACAAGCTCGGATATTCACAACTCTGAAAAACTCTGTCGAGTTCTTCAAAGAAGAAAAAAAACTTTGTATAATTTTTTAATTAGAATTAGACTCTTTTCATAAAGTATTAAAATAACTGATTTGTATTTTTAATTTAATTTTTTTAAATCACTCAATTTTTATAATTGTGCACTTTCCAATATTTTCTATGATTTTTATTGAATNTTAACTAAAATAAATAAATAAAGCTAGATAAGAAATGTAAAGTAAAAGGTGCGCTATTCACAATGTGTATTAATCATATTGCACGATATCTTATCATGTATCCTTACGATAATGATAAATTCTACTGAGTGTACATAAATATACAAAACTTGTCACAATGTGTGTTATATTAATGCATGAAAGAAAATGTTGTCTTAACAGCATTAGATTTAATTTAGAAACAATCTTGTTTAATATAATTTAATAAGAATTAGTGAAAAATATTTGTTTGAATTATTGAATTAACAAGATTATTTTCAATTTACACAACGCTGTTAAAACATTTTTTTTTTCTCTGTGTAAGAGATGTCCTAGTAATAATAATACAATACTGTGTTGTTTGAAAGATATTTCGGACTGACCCCCGTAATCCCCGTATTTGTCTCCAGGATGGGCGAATATAACGGACGCTGCGGAGTAAAAATCCCGGACGCTCAGTATCACGTCAACGAAGACATCGATGTTGATACGAATATTTGCCGAAATGCCAAGAAAAACGAAAAACATCATCGGATACGCCGTACGGAGCGGTAATCTCATTTTGTCACTGTTGGAGGATCGGTCGAGGGTTTATAGCGCGATAGATCGGGGAGACCAACTAAATGGCTAAAATTGCTAAGCAGGACAAATGCCTCCCTGTCGACACGGGGTAAACGCAGGGACGTAGGTCACATATCGAACGCTTCAGACAACATAATTGCGGTGATTCCGCGAGACGTGGAAATAATTGCGGCCGATCAAACGAGATAATCCGCTTTAATCGTTTTTTTTTCTTTCTTGCGTCGTCGCTAAATTAAGAATCAACGATATATTTTCTTAAGAATATTCATATTGAATAATTAATAAGACGCAAGGTCTGGAAAGATACGCAGTTAATTAAATGTGAAGTCTTCCTCGGCTGTTAATATTATAATAAATGAAATAAAATTTTTTATTAAATGTTCTAACAATAATTAAGCATTCTATTTATATCAAATAACGAACATCTAGAGATACTGAGCTAACAATAAGTATGATTAATTCTTAGATTAGATTTACATTGATATGAATTATTCATATGGCGATATGAAAATAAGTAAACGCAATGCAAGATTTTTGCTACGTAAAAATTCGTTGACGCCGATGATTTTCAAAATATCGACGTTCGTATCCGACCCTGGACACATCCATGTGCGGAAAGTGCACATTTAAATTTATAATGCGGCATCAGGTGTATATTCCGCGAGCGTATACCCCGACTGATATCAGCACCATTAGAAAATTACGATCGGAAACGATTGCGCAGATCGCATCTTAAACATGCGTTTGTCAGAATGAATATTATCAAGTACGGTTGATGGACTGCACATTACTGCAATTTACTTTCCTTCATTTTCCCTGAAAATCATAAAATCATTTTCTTCAACTCAGATTAAAAAAAATAGATATTTCACATACTATATTATAACTATATTTTATTAAATATATTTATTTTATTATATATGTAATGTCTAATCCAATCTATTTCGAGAAAATGACTTTGTGATTTTAAAGTAATCATGTAAAATGTAAGTAATTACAAAATGATTGTCTCACGTCACTCCAAATTCTGAAAATAACTAAAAAAAATTGATTAGATAATTAAATGAATCGCAGCAGAGCGCAGCCTCATCGTGGCGACTTGCGAACAATTGTTATCTTCAAACTATAATCGATTATAAAAACATCCAGGAAAAATACAGAGGGCGACATCAGGCTGATAATGTGTTTATATACATATGTCATATCTGTTTGTGCAAATTGCTTTCTGGACAGTGCTGGATTACTTTCGAAGTTTATGCATACAGTATGATTCATCGATCGACACCGGAGAAAGCTGGCCATCATCAAATTCGCCTAGTAATCATTATGGTACCCAATAAATGATTCAGCGACAACCATGCGAACATCCGGCCTTGTTGGTGCCAGAACGTTGTGGATTTTGCTAATTTATGAGTGATGTTAATATAAGAAAATAGTGCCTGAATGTTGACATCATTAATCAGAGAGAATGAATAACGGTACTTTTGACGTCGACATTTTTTTATTTTTTCTTATTTTTTTAAATATTTTCTGTCTTAAAGTCACAAAACCTTCTCCTATCGGATTAGCATCTTAATTTGTAAATCAATTAGCCATAACTTACTTGCTACAAACGTATTTATATCTCCAAATTAATTAACTTAATCGCAATTAACAAATGAATTATTTAATTACAATTGCAATTTTTCATATTATTATTCTATCAATAATTGTATCTTCGTTTTATTCTTCTCTCTTTCGCGATATTATAATTCGAAAAATTCAATTACGTTCAAATCTAGGCACCGACGAAATCTTTTGTCATAGCACGTTTATTTATAATTACGCGGTCATTCTCGCGCTTATCATCACCTCATCGTTCGTAATAATACGAATGTAGTGAAAGTTATATAAACGCGTGGTGTCCGTCGTTCGCCTGCGCGCATAGACAAGTCTAGAAAACATAGGTTGCGTGCGTCACTCCGCAAAATCGTAGCGAATGAATGCGCACTTTTCCCTTTACTTTCCAGACGCTTCTGGATTGTTGACGGCTGTTGCAACGATTGTTTCTGGACCGTTCTGCGTCTCCTATAGCCGGCGATCCAGTCCAGCAAAAAGCATGTATAGAATACATAATAATATAATATATAATGATACAAGAAATATACGATTAAAATAAACGACATTAGAGGAAATTAAGAGACGAATGAATCGAGAAATAATAGAAGATATATAAAAAACTATATATGTATATGTATATAGAGTTGTTTATATAACTGGAATCTATTTTTTTAATGTATTTTTACTGTTTAGTATCTTTTAATATTTGTTAGTATTAATATATTTCTTTCTCTGATAAGATATACCAAATATACCAAACTAGAAGATAATATTAGGAAATATTAATAATTTATTAGCATAGATAAATTTGTATTAATATCTTAATTCATTAATTTATTAATGCAAATAAATTAATATTAATATTCTTCTAATGTTAATTTCTAGTTTGATGTATTTCTTATTCTTGCTGATGAAATATAGTATTTGAAAACCACGTGGCAATTATCGTGAAATATCTTAAAATATTATATTTTAGAATTTTTTTAGAATACTTTACGAATTATGATACTTTAGAAAATATTTCGGCGAAAATATAATGTTATAAAATAAGTTATAAAATAAAAAATATAATATAAAGGGGATATACATTGTAAACTAATTAAAGTACATTTCAATAATCTCCACTGTTCTTTAGATTTAGTATCCGCAAATCTATTCAGCCAATCCAAAACATTTCCACAAGATTCTGGAATGTTATAATATTGATGCAATATTACTAGAATATTCTACATTAGCTGGATATACCTCGGTTTTAAAACAAGCATTTTTAAATTACTCATCAAATTACTACACGCGTCATTTACTCATTTTTAATGCAAAACCCTGAACTCTCGAGACTCAATAACATGTTAAATTTCCGTCGACTATAACCAAGAATAAATCATTTTGCGCGCATAGAATCACATAGAATCGCGTAGAACACATAGAATCACGTGTAGAAAACATTCCTGCAACTTGTCTTAAATAATAATCTAACATTCTAATAAAATGTTTAATTTGAATACTTTATTTGTTAAATTCAAAAAAGAAACATGAAAATCGTAATGTTCTATGATATGATGCAACTACGTACATAGCTCACAACGATATACTATCATATCCATCGTGAATCATCGTATATAATGCAATCACGTGGTCGCCATCTGTCAAAATAGGCAGACTCACTCCGAAATGGCGGCGCGGTCGCCGACTTCCGCCGTTCGAATCCGGCCGTCGAGAAAGACGCCGTCGCGTCCCGAAATCCTCTTTTTTCCACGCGAATCCCTTTTCCCCCGACGTGTCCGAATCCCGCGGCGAGCCCTGCGAAAAGAAAACGAGAGAAACAGCGAAGCGCGACGGCGGAAAAGTCGAAAACCGCCAGCAACGTCAGTCACCGGAAGTGACCGGTGGCGCGTCTGCATGACGAACGTTAGATAGATTATCGATTGGATATAAAAGCGAGCGGCTGCGGCGTCGTAGCGACAAACGACGTGCGACTTACCACGGAGCTACGTCGGTGAAGTAGAGAAAGGTGAAGGAAGGGGAGAGCGACGTGTCGCACGATAAATACCTCGGCCGTTTTCTCCTTCACTTTGAGCGTACGCGCCGAACCGAAGCGACGATGGCTAATTGTAAGCTGAGCTTCAAGGTGTACATGGTGAACGAGGACCCGTTTACCTGCTCGGAGGTGCGCAGATTCGGCATCGACGCCGACGTCGCAACGAATTTCGTGTATCTGCGCGAGAAGCTGCAGACCATCTTCCCGGACCTGCGGGGCAAGAGCTTCACCGTCACCTGGAAAGGTGAGTTCTTTGTGTCCCCCTTTTTTTTATCCTTGTCGGAGAACGCAACAGCGTCGAGTTCGACTGACGTCAGCACTCGAAGTTGTTTATCAAAGACCTTGTACATACATACATAAATTGCCTAACATTCTGCGTCTTTTTCTTTGCGAGCTGATAATATTTTTGATGTGTTTATTTAGCAATAGAAGTAAATCGAATTTAGAGTTCTTACCTATAATAGATACTTGTGCCCAGTCTTCTTATGTACTTTCTCTTTTTCTTGTTGCAATACCTTGAAGACAAAGATATCTGTGTATATCTTCTTTGTTATTAACAGCTTAATTGTTCAAGAAGTCAAAATTTATAATCATATCTGTAAATGCATAATGTTAAATTGTTAAATTTTTACCGCAATTTGTATTTAAGAATGTTTGATAGCATCTAAATACAATAGTCTTGTTTTTCCTATCTGCAAGTATACAAAGCGAGTATGAAGGGTACATTCCACTTATCGCTCACAACGTTCGTAGAATCATTTTATCTTTAGTATTTACTAAACAATAAGGATGAAATGATTCTGCGAACGTTGCGAGCGATAAGTGAAACGTACCTAAAGAGCACTTAAAACAACTTTCGATATTATTTCAATTGATTCTTGCACAGTTGAGCTTTATAAATTTATTTTACTGCATAAAGTAGTAATATGAAAAAGTTATATCGCAATCGATATATTTTTTGTATATTAAATAGCATTTACAATGCTGCTAGTGCGTAGGATTGCAACTAACTATTTATGTCCTCTGTACTAATAGATGATGAAAATGAGAGCATTACCATATCCACTAATGAGGAATTGGAAATTGCATTAGAGGAGATGGCTAAAACATCTGACATCTATAAGATACAAGTCTTGTTGCAAACAGAGCGAGACGGTATAGATGTGTCAAAGATAGAAAAAATACTGCATCCCGGTGTGGTATGTGACGTATGTGACAAGCATATACGTGGTTTTCGCTTCAAGTGCATGCAGTGTCGGGATTACGACCTGTGTACCGACTGCATGACCCAAGGCAATCACTCGCAGCATTATATGGTCCGTATGCCACAGCCGGTCGAATGGTCCAGCTATCACGGCCGTCGGCTCGCTCATCATGTGCATAAGTTCATGAAGAAGGCGGCGCAGCACTGCAAAGAGGATGACCGTAGGTGCCCACACAGGAGCAAGCGAGTGGCAAGTGACATGGCACGATGCCCGCTGTTCCGTGTAGACGGTAAATTTGGCCCTTTTGATTCGTCTATTGTAAATTCATTGGAGGATTTCATCATAGACATTTGTGCTGGTCCGTCAGACGAGAGTCGCGAGCAGAAGCGGACTAAGGAACAGCAGAGGGAGCCGTCCGCCGAGGCTGCGACCGAGGCGACGGAGGACCCGCAGCAGGAAGCAACCAGACGTTCTTTCTCGCAGCTGCTGAAGATCGTCGAGGACAACATCTCCAACATCTCGCAGTTCCTGGATCCGCTCGGCATCAACGTCACCGTGATGGCCGACAATGATTCCGCTAAGAACAAGCCTGACAGCGCTCAGATGAAGGCCAACACGCAAAAACGTGCCTCAAATGAGCCTCACGCTACGCCATCTACGGCTTCGGAAGAAGTTAAGAAGTTCCCCGGTGAAGGAAAGAAGCTGCGTGACGATCCTGTAAGTACTGCAGCTGGTCCTTCAACGAATAACGTACAAAAAGATTCAGCAGCAGCAACAGCAACAACAGCCGCTGTACCTCCTACTACTACTACTACTACTACTACTGCAGCAGAAGCAGCAGCATCCTCTGCTGAACAAGCTGCCGAAGCCGAGGAATGGACGATGATACAACGCGAAGGCAGTATTAGCCGCACTTCGTCCACTTCTTCTTCTTCTTCTTCGAATGCAAGTATGCCTAAACAGGTACGTTCTGCATATCTGTAAAATAAAATAGTAGATGATTAGACCATGTGGATTAGTAAAATATTAATTCAAATGACATTCAGAAAAAAATATAACACGCCAATGTTAGGGAATTAAGATAATTAAAAAATATAATAATTTAACATATAGAGTATATATTTTATATAAAAAGGATTCAGAACTTGGACAACTCACACTTCCATGCAAATTCGCTTTAACAACATTGAAAATTCTAAATTTATAGTAATAACTGATCATAACTGTTTTTTTAAACGACTTTAGTTTGATAGATGAGGTAGATTAATAATAGTATTAATGACCAATAATAGTATTAATGGCTACATTAGTCCTGAATCTTCTTTATTGTGCGCATATACATATCATATCTACATATCACATATCACGTATTCAGTATATCTTACTATCACAGATTACACCGTCAGCACCCGTGGCAGATCCAGAGAAAAATAAATCAAACCAGAGAATCTACCCACCCTTACCTGAAGAAGTAAGAAGTGAGGCGTTTCATCCAAATCCCAAGATCCAACGCGCTGTAGAAACGATGATGGCGATGGGATTTTCCAACGAAGGTTCATGGCTTACCCATTTGTTAGTTGCACAAAATGGTGACATCGACAAGGCACTGGATGTAATACATCCGGTACGCCATTAGGAGAGGTGGGGCCAAACTTTAGTTAATAATAGTTTACGTAATAAATGGCAAAAATAACAGTTAATATAGTCTATGCTTTTAATAGTTGATATGAAAGTTTATAATTATTATTCATTTTAACGTCTATTTTATTCTTAATATTCTCAACATAAAAGACGCTAAAATATCTTTTAGGTGATTGGATTATTATGTACCATTGTATTCTCTGTTAATAAAGTAACTATCATATTAAAAGTAAAGTCTTTTAATTTCAAAATGCTCCTATTGATAAAAATAAAATATGTCTAAAAAGTGAAATAATCTTTACGAAGACTAATGGCGCTAAAAGCTTTAAAAGTTTTATTATAAATATTTTAACATTCAATTATTTTTATAAGAATTTACATTGCTCCATTAAGACAAGTGGATTTTTATTAGTAATTAATTCTAATTCTTTCTGACCATTGGGTGTTATGGCTCTGATCCATTTACGATCCTTGTAATACTCTATCATGCTGTCAAATTCCGCAGTGTTGTAATCTTCAACTAAAACAGGTATGAAAGGATCCAGATGCTCGAAGCCTTCTTTGCCAAGCAAATATCTGGGAAGATAGGATTCCCGTCGTTCCTGGAAATAAAAGATTTTTTTCTGCATTATTATCCATCCATGTTTAATGCTGAAGATTTCCTGAATTTTAATTTAAATATATGTTTCTATTTCTCTGGACTCAAGTAATCTGTTAAATTTTATTTAGGTAAACGTTATGCGACATAAATTATAGTACGTACCTTATTTGCCTTTTCGTCTACTGATAATACAATTGCACCGTTACACCAGTCGCTTTTCGTTATGTCCAAGAACGGTATCGCCAATGTGACTTTATTGGGTAGAACCATCGTCTTATTGTCGTCTAAAACGCGCGTGTGACTCGATGTGAACGCGTTGAATCCATCTATCAAGACCAGGGTCTTGCACTTCCCTGCAGTACTGGCGAGTTTTATTTCTCTTATCAGCGCGTCCACCACACCACAGGCGTACTTCATCCGATTTATACCAAAGTCGATAAACTCTAGGAGAGAAGTACCTTGCGAAGTCGTTTCACGTTGATTCCATACATAATCCTTGGATGTTTTGAACTGCAAAATTAGATTTAGCTGTTAGATATAACCGGCAAAGTGATGTTTCATAATGTACGTACATCTAATTGTGAAAGTAAATGCGAGTTTTGACATTTAAATTGTCTCAACCACATTCCAGCATCGATTGGCAGATCCATACAGCCTGGGGATAATACCGAATTTGAAATTTCTTTCATATCCTTGAACCAGCGAGCACCTAAAGAACAAACAACAGTTAGTATAATTGTAATCGAAAATATGTCATATTCATGTAAAAAGATAATATACCCCAATAGACATGAACAAGTATATATTTCTGCATGAAGGCATGGTGTAGTATGTGACCCAATATAATACTTTTTCCTGTTCCAAATTTTCCATCTATTTAATATCATTAAGGTTTATACATATAATCGTTAATGCTTTTATAATATAAAAAATATACATACAAATTGTAAGAACAATCTATTAGCGACAGAAAAATAAGACTTAAAAGAACTGTTTTACAATATAAAAGAATTTTCTGTAAAAGGATACATAATACATATTTATTGACAGGTCTTGTAAGGTCTGCTTGATTGAGATAAGAGATAATTTCAATCGCAGGTTGCCTGACCAAAAACGCGCACTCCTGAAAAGTGGTGACTTGCTTTAGAAACAGGGCAGGTAAGCCACCATGCTGAAAGAGCTGCTGCTGAATGTCTGTCGGGACAGTATATAATCTGTTAATGTGATCCGTATTGTGATTCGCTGGATTGTTCTCTGTTGTGCGAAACGAGCATACTTGAGCCGCTTGCTCATCCTTCACCTTAATGGCTGTGCTAAATTTCCTGCTGTACGTTTTGTGTATTCCTCTTAACAGCGAATCTGCAATCAGTACGTTTGCTGAACTTTTGCTTTCTCTGGAGCAACTTAGATCAAACTCAAATTAATTTCTTTGTATTTAATTCAATCGACAGACTTTTTTACAACAAAATTCTTAACTATAATTCATTGTTCCTAATCTAATCTTCATTCTCACATGTTAGACAGCAACAAATTAATAATTGTGTTCATATTAATAAAATACTACAAGTACTTGACAATCCAATTATGTCAATTCAAGTTTGGTTAAAGTCAGTGACGAACATCATCTTGCGAATTGACTTATTATCACTATTAGTTGCACAAAATCATGATCATATAAATAAAATTAACGAAAAGTAAAACAAGCCAGTGATCACGAATATGCTGCAGAACATTATCGATTGGTTTAGTATTGGCGTAAATTAAGTGTCAACCTAAATGAAATCTCACATGAACGTAAAGACATCCTTGGTCCTTTCTTTTCTCAGAACGAACCACGTTTAATTGTAATTATCCCTGAGTCTTCTTCAAGATTACACGTTCAATAATACGTCTGACGATGTTGTGCACGCGAATTTGACATAACCTATGTGTTATGTTCTAGGGATTAAACGTTGTTAGATAGTATCCCTAGGAACCATATTCTTTCCATTATACATATACATACATGGTGTATGTGTATGTAATCTTGAATTTTAAATACATATTATAATTGTAATCATATATCATAAATTATTAAAAAATATATATAGACTTTAAAATTATTTTTGTATTATATATTCTTATAAATGTATATTTTTTAATAATTTAAATTTATATCTTACAATTTAATGTTCTTGTATCAAACTTAATTTAATTCTTATTTTGCAAAATAGATGAAATACAATTTTAAAAAATTGCTTGGAAAGGTAACATTATTCTGAATTCATTTTATTACTCCATTCACGCAATCCCCCATCGCATTCGCGTATTTACAGCCTCGTAACATGATTATTTATAATATTAATTCTTTCATCAAATACAATAGAGCAATCACAGATCACATTGGAACCTCGTCGATCTTCTGAAAAGGAAATAATTTATATATATAATAATCCATTATATATTAAATAATTAATCGCTACAAAATATATGCTCTATCTTTGTTAAAACCCGCAAGAACCTTATATTCTTATTTCTCCCACGCAGGATATAATTTATTATATATTAACATTATAGTTGCTATAAAATATCATTTTTATATATTACTTCGTCGATCTTCTCGTGGAAGAAAATAATTTATACAATTATAGTATCAAGCGCTAGAAAATGTGCCCAACCATCAAAAGAGATCTGGTGAAATCCTCGAACTCTATGTAGAGCGAAATCAGACGAGAATTACACACAAGGCCATTCGATATTAGAGAGAAGTTAGAAAACGATCGTCCGGTTCGTCTTCGCAAAAAGAATCCTCATCATACATACAATACATTATTTAGGAAGGTATAAAAAAACCTATATAAGGATAAGTAGATCTCCGATACGCTTTGCAACATTTCTATGTCTTAATCTCGTCGGCACTTGGACCCGCGATAATGACACTATTCTTGGCAGCAAGACCTTCCAGCTGATGATCGTTCTCGTGCTTTTTTATCGTATAGTTATTATTCTTCTTGCCGTTCAACGTCATCAGATCCGAGTGTATTCTGAAGTGCAATCTAGATTCCAGTAAGTAGCCCGTAAAATTTTTTCTGAAATTGAAACGCAGTTAATTTCCATTGTAAAAATTAACAATATTAAATATATGACATTAAAAAAACTAACTTGGCATCTTCCAAAAAGCTTATGGCCAGCTGAATGTCGCCCTGATCTTGTGCTAATAACGCTAATTCCACAGTAGCATAGGGAAATAAGTACGTATCCTCTTTGATAGATTTTTCCAATTGTAAAACGCCTCGCAGACACTCCTCCGCCAATAAAAAATGCTGCATTTGCCGTAGACAGACACCTTTCAGTAGCAACAGGAGCGCTTCGTTGTCTGCATGATAATCACTTTTCCTGCACAATACGTTACATATCTATTACTTATAATAGAAGAACAAATTCTAATTACAAAATAATAATAATAATGCTGTATTTTTATTTAATACCTAAAGAGATTCCTAAATAGCAAAATCTCTACTATAAATTTTATTGACAAAATATTACAAAAATATAACAAAATTTATTAATAGAATACAATGGCAAATTGATAGATGATAGAGACTGGCTGTCAAATTATATTGATAGAATATGAGATTAATACAAAAATAATTTATGTTCTGCCATAAAATTTCATTTGAATCAGCAAACTATTAACATTTTAACTGGGTCGCTTTTTTAAATCTTATCGCTCATTCTATATGCCTAATTAATATTAATCTTTCATTTTACTATTAATACTACTCTAATTTTTTTTTACGTTTCAAAAACTATTTATGAATCATATATTTTATTATATGCAGTTATGCTAAAATAAAAACTAGAATCGTTGGAGAAGCTTACGGTGATGATTTAAGTTCCCTTTCCTCTTCTTCTATCGTCTTGAATATGCTTAATATCAGGTCCGGTCGCTTGCCTATTATTTTGAACAGATTCCACACGTACATAAGCTCAAACACAGGTACGACTAGTCTCTTTTTTTGTGCAAAGTAACGCTCCGTCTTCTTGATCACAAACTTCTCCATCGGCAGCGATTTGCCGGCGATGCGCTGCTTAAAAGTCGGCGCCTGCATCATCAGGTTGTCGACTTGCTGTTTTTCCGTACTCCACAATCCCGGTTTCTGCATAAGCAGGATCGTAGCTTTCTGGTACATGTAAATAGTGCGCGACCAATTGGACTCGTTCGTCAGCATCGTGGCGTACGTGATCGCCTTGTTCCATTGCTGCATCGAGCAGTGCGCCCACATCAATTCCCAGTAACAAATATGATGGAATTGTGGCCAAACATTCTGACTTTTCCACGACTTTATATACCAGTCTATGCAGTCCTCGAAGTTACCTCGCGTGAGTTCCAGCCTTCCTTTGAAGAACAGGAACCACACACCGTTAGGATAGATGCTCAGCTCCTGCTCTAACACCTGCTCGCACCAGTCCAGATCGCCATCCGAGTGACTCAGTACGAAGGTGACTATCAAATTATAAGACAGCAGAGTCATCACACAAAGGACTTGTCGCAGACCTCTCCTTTCGCCGTATCCCGCTTTTAATTCCGTTAGACCGTATTCCTAACGATCAAATTGATAAATAAAACTTTACATGTATTATCTTTTTAATAAATAATATAAGATAATAATAAGATCATAAGATCAAATTTTTTAATCACCTTATCGCCGGAGAATCCGATAAACTCTAATAATTTAATAATACGTGCCGGTAACAACGAGATCATCTGGAACAAAATACAATTTTGTAAATATATGTATGAGATAATAGTCAGATATAGATATTGTCAAAATGAAAATATATATATGTACCAAATTAAAAACGCCGATACCCATGTGAACGCCGCTTTCGAAATGCACTTTGTGAATATCGTCTCCCCATTTTCGGTTTTTCAAGATCGTCATGCATTCCCTGCAAGAGACAACAGTTGTGAATTGTCGGGGAAATCGAGAATCGACAAGAGTTCGTTCGACGAGAGTTCGTTGTGATTTATTTACTTGTACGACAAATAACAGGTACGAATTTTCAGTCCTGCCTTGACAAAGCTGACCAGAGTCTCGTCCTCCACAAACGTGAGCATCGATTTTAATAGGAGCGACTCGGCATAACAGAGCTCCGCATGCACTTCCTCTGCAAGATTAATCCTCGGTCATTCCTCTCATGCACTATATTTTACAGTAAGAACTATTTGGCTACGTCCAGGTATCAGCCACGATAAAATAATTTTTTGTAAAATGCCTTAACAACAATTCCTATTAATATTAATGCGATAAAGGATAGCTTTTTAAGTAGCAGAGATTATATTAATATTGTAGATTACTAAAATTTATAGGAAAGCTAATAAGCACATGTTATGTAGAATGTAACAACTTGTCAATAATTATTATCAACAATTATTTTTAATTAAAGCTTACATTAGCTTGTTATTGAAATCGATATTATATAATAAATTGGACGTCATTTTTGTTAGATAATATGCGTAAACAGCAAACATGTCGCATACTGCGTTACACACATATGTGATACATTACCGTTCGTGTATCCGTCGTAGTTAACCTTCTTGACTATTTTCCCAATGTTCTGCGTAATAGTGGTGTGCTTTCGCTGTTTGGAGCACACACTCATGCACTGCTTCAACATCTCCGATGCCTTCTCAATGTGTTTCTGCGTAACACACATGACAGAATTGTTAAAAACCACGCGATTCTAGTTCGAATAAATAGAAAAAAAATATTCGGAGCAGGACGGAAGAAACATAATGAATAATCGGAATACTTGTTCGAATGTGAGAAGTGCCTCCAGAAATGCGAATACGCTAGCCCCCAAAGAATGATACATGCTGCTGTCCGCCCATGGCTCCATGATTTTTTTCGCCTCATCGAAATCATTGTTAAAGAAATAGTGAATCGCTTTTCTCGCCTCCATTATCGCTGTATCCAAGTCCATGGACGCGAGACTGAAGTAAAATTTTTCCTCTTATTATATCAGCATAAAAAAAAAGCGTTACATAAAATAATGTGCAAATAATATGATATGGAAATTAGAGAAAGAAATCTTAAGAGATAATTTTTCTTTTTAGACAATAAGTAAAAAAAACATGTTTTAACGTATTAAAAAATAACTGATAATCAATTACACATTATAATAGCAATAATTTTAAAGAAATAACTTTTTTCTTAGATAAATTTCTTGGAAAAATTTATAGAGTAGAAAAAAATCATGACGTAAGATAGATATGTGATACGTACTGTGGTAATGATTCCTGAGCATCTTGAAACTGAAATGCAAAAAGTTAGTAGGTAAGTATTAAAATACAAAAACATAGTCTGCAAGAACAATTAACTCTATATTTACCTCGTCATCACCTTCAATATCCGACATTTTTAGATAGTGCTAGGAAACCGTTCTGCAAAAACAATTTTGCAAAATTAATTTTCTTTTATAATAATAAATATATTTTTTCCTATAATCTACTTCAAACTATACATTAAAAATCAAGCTGTTATATCATGAATAAATTATTTGTTATATCACTTTAAACATATTACAGAATTGTATTCCGGTTTTATATCAAGATAAACGAGCTAAGAGAAAAAGAGAAAAAGAGCCGGTGGAAAAGGCATTGTAAAAAAATATTGCATATTAGAAAGTTGCAAATCAATTTTAAATTACATGCAGAAAGTCACGAAGTTAATAATCCTCCAGCAGTATCGTAAGTACACCTGCAGAAAAATAATTTCCAGTTTTATCGTGTCGACTCGAATCTGTGGACAACGATAATGTAATCAATTGATATAAATATATTGATATAAATATCTATCAATTATAATCAATTGATATAAATATATTGATAAAAATATAAACGCCCGAGGTAAAGTCCGCATATGATCCAAAATTTATTTCAACGAACGTAGAGAATATTTCACGAATGCGGACGCTTATGGCATTCGAAGAAACGCCGTATAATATCGCCTTGAATAGTGCTTAGATAAAAGTGATATTATCTGGTAATCGGCGAGTAGTAACGATATAATTACACGGATGATTATAGATGATAAGGGAAACAGGCACAAAGAAACACTGCCTACATTATACAATCGCGCGGTAATTTAATAAACAGAGTCTTCGCCTCTGTTCGTATAACACTTTTAACTTCAAGTTCATCTTAATCTATTCGCATTTTTTTAATGA
Source organism: Tetramorium alpestre (assembly GCA_021460005.1). Classification (NCBI taxonomy): domain Eukaryota; kingdom Metazoa; phylum Arthropoda; class Insecta; order Hymenoptera; family Formicidae; genus Tetramorium; species Tetramorium alpestre. The sequence continues at coordinate 248,650 of JAJVSH010000116.1, read as the reverse complement.
CTACTTAAAAGTAAACACGCTGTTGTGCGACCTCCACCTGATATGCATACTGTCATAGAAATTATTGCTGCACTAAAGAAATCGACTCGTAGTGAACGAAAGTTCGTCTCAATTCGAGCGCGTAATAAACAATTTAACTTTCCTATCTTTCGCCGCTGCGCGCACAAGTTCCGTTCACCAATTTCACCTGGCCGCGGCGGCGGCGGCCGGGAATCGAAACGGGGCTGCGAAGCCCCGCAAGCGTTAAGGGAGCAAGAAACTCGCGACAAAAGCGTGCGGCGCGAAAAGGGGACCATTGATTTCTCTTTCTCTCTCAAAATTTCGCAAAAGCGACGGACGGCACTTCACGGCCCTAATCCTCCGCGTCTTCGCGAAGAGACTCTGATCTCTCCTAAACGAAGGACCTTCGCCACTGCACCTCGACACGGCGAGGCCGGTCTCACCAGATCGCACGAAGACGCGGGAAGTCAACTCGAAGGCGATGTTGTCGACGGCTCTCGAGGAGTCCTCCGCGAGTGGAATTCTCTTTCGAAGCGACCGGCGAGGAACGGCGATTTCGGACCCTGCGCACGTGGAAAGTAGACTGCCACGAAGAAAGTATAGGCAGGCTAGACCTACATTTCCTAAACCCGCGCACGGCAGCGAAGCGGGGGCAGGAGGACGGAGAAAGCGCGCGCATTCGCGAATCCCGCGCGGACACTCGCAGACACGGAGTGCACGACGGCGAGGAGAGGCTTCTTATCAACGAATTTCGTGGCTGATACCGCAATGTGTCCGCAGCGAATGTATCCACATCCAGGCTCGATAAGACCGCGATAAGATCGCGTTTCTCTCTCTCTCTCTCTCTCTCTCTCTTATTAGAAGATACGCCGCGAGATAAACGGATCGATAGGCCGTTGAATTCTCTTTCCACCTCCAGGACGACAATTTTCATTTCCTATCGTGCGTTGCGCTGGAAATGTAAAAGGTGACTCGAGATATGATTTGACATTGATTTGATGATTCAGAAAAGAGAGAAAGAAAGGGAAATCTCTCCAGCACAAAATTTGCATTGTACAAAGTTACATTGTAATAATGTTGCAATCTTACAGCAATATTACAATGTAACTGCAAGTTTTGTGCTGTATAGGTACGGTGACCATGTTTTCTTTGAGAAAAATAAACCACCATTTATTTTTCTTCCACAAACAAATGCAATGTAAATTTATTATCATTAATATTTTTCCCTGAATACCTATATATTTATATGAAAAAAAAAGTAAAATTTTGTAAACTAAAACATTTATATATATATAAAAAATCATCTTTAAACATAGTTAAATATTACACAAAATATACAAAGGTGATAAAGACTGAAATATAGGATATTTATAGGATTTTTCAGAAATAAAGAACAAAAATGAATTTTCAAGAAAAAAATAAATCTAAAGGGCACAGACCTAAAACAAAGGACTGTCCTCTGTAATATAGAAAGGATGGTCACCGTATGCATGGCTCCTGACTCCTCTCGCACGTGTCATTGCGCCGCGAACAAATATTTATTTCCTTATTTTTGTTGCATTTTTGTGAAATAAGATTGCCTAATCGCAATCTTATTTCACAAAAATTCAAACAAAACAAAAATAAGGAAATAAATATTTATATGTCTAATCTTTGATGTATTAAACGGCCGATTCCACAGAATTTCTCAGATAACTTTTGACACTCCGCCGTGTTTACGGTCTTCGTGCGTTGCGTTTTACATTCGACGGCAATAAATCGATGACTTTTGGCCGAGATATTGCAGTGTCAATTCAATGCCAATTTCGCGAGGCGCGTGTAACAATATGCTGCGCTTGTTATCACTTATTCGCGATAATAGCGAACCCTTAACCCCTAATAAATAGGTACAGCTTATTTTCAATTCTCCGCGTCTCACGCGAGTCCGAGCGGATAAAGATGTTCTGCCGGAAAACGGCGAACTTCAGACGATAGGCGATACATCGATCCTCGTCGAACTTCTCTCCTCTGAAATTAATTCTCTCACGCCGGGGGTGATGATGACGCTTGGATTGGACCCTAACGGACGACAAACCCCGTTTGTCCTTCGGCTCTCGGAAGCCCTGCGATTATGCGTTCTCTTACTATATATACGCGCGTAATCGCCGCGCGCGCGGTCGATCTCCATCAATAATTCATCCGAAAATAGAGCGCGGTGCGTGCGTGCATGCGGCACANGCCCGCTCGCCTCGTTAAAAGTGTCCACCCACGCGGGCACCTCGCTGCGCCGCGCCAGGCGAGAATCGATCGCCGCCGCGAGGCGGAAACGGGGTAAGCCGGAGCAGAAAGCGGGCCGCACACCGTCCTGACCGTCACCTTCCATCCGCGTCGTCCGCAGAGTCGTGTGCAAACACGCCGGCGAAGATCCACGTCGGGAACGCGCGGAGGGGGAAAGGGAAACGCGCGATGATTCCGACACACCGTTGTTGGACCGCCCCCGTGCCGCGTGAAGCCGGCCGATTACCGAGCAGCACCGAGGAACGCCGAGCAGCAACGACCAGCGCGTCGCGTGCACCACTGACGGCCGACGGCGACGAGGACGAGCCCGTCGGCGGCGGCGGCGGCGGCGGCGACGGTGGCGGCACGTGATCGCTCGCGGACGGTAGGCGTTCAGGATCAGTGACAAAGAGCGAGATTGGAGCGGAGAAACAGCGATGCTTTCAGGATTCGCTGATCGGCGCGACCGGAGTGCTCTTTAAATTGATAGAGAGGGGACCCAGGTGGAGCAAAAAGTCACAAAGATGACATCAAAATGACTCCAAAGTGTCATTATTATGTCATTTTATCGCTGTTTCAGCATCATTTTGATGTCAATATGATGTCATAATTTTTGTTCTACCTGGGGAAACCCGGTAAACACAAAGAGTCAATAATATAACATCAATGTTGAAATTTCCTACTCAACCATATAACTATTATATACAAGACATTACATTGTAGTTGGAAAATTATAACATTGACGTTACATTATTGTTACTTTGTGTTTATTGGGAAGTCATGATGTCAAAGTGACCTCAAATGGTGTCAAAATGACAAAAAAAAAATGATTAAAAGCTGATTGAGTTGTGATTGATAGATTAATTTTGAAATCGTATTCTCGTCATTTGACGTCACTTTGACATTATCATGCCTTCCTGTTCTACTTGGGATTAAACGTTTGATTAAACTTTGACGCTTTCATTCTCTGACATTTTCTTTTTACCTAGATACGCATCGATGCTCGGACTAATGGTCATTAAATCCATGCGAGGCAAAGAATTATAAGGAGAAAAAGTAGAATCAACGTTCAATGATCAAAGGTTTTTTCTTAAAGAGACGCATATCAGACGTGTAAAATATGTCTAAAGTTTAAAAAGAATTCCTCACCGTTTTCTTCGCGGATTTTCGATGATGTAGTTTGAATGATGACGAGTTTGAAAACGAGTTTGAGTTAATCGAAGATTAAAAACGCATTGAATTTCGTCAGATATAAATATATGTACAGTATAATGTTATGTTACGATCCCATTTATTTGCATCCACGGAGATTTTGTGTTATCTGTCTTGTGCGTCACAAATATCCTTGTTTAAATGATTTCTTATCTCGCAAATTGCTTCGTATCTAGAGAAAAGCGCAAGGAATCGTTCCGACTGCAGAAAATTGAAGATAACGATGAAAAGCAATCTCCCCTAAGGCAATTAAACCGAGGACATCAATCCGGATCGCGTTACGTCCTACGAGAAAAACAAAGGAATTAAATCAAGAGGATGATTTAAATATAGAATCGGAAAAGATATCCAAGTATCTCGAGTACACTTTAGATCGACGAGCGAATTGTCAAGTTTAAAATCAATATGACTTGAGATTAATCGGTAAATTGAGATTTCAAATACTTTCAATCAATAGGGCAAAGTCGAAATCAAAACAGGTACTTGTACCCCTCGGCTGAATATTTTGCATAGCGAAAATCTGCAAGTCGATGATTCTGTGAATGAAATTACAACAAGTTATTTATCATAAGCCTTTCTGCCGTCGTGAGGAAGAAATAAAAGTTATCCAATCCAATAATATCATCATCATTATGTATATCGATCCAATAATATCATAGATAATAATAGAATGTTTAAAAAAGGCGATTTAAAACTAAAAATCTGCAACGAGTTGCATCGGGGTCGTACGATTTGGAGTAAAGTGTCGTCGACACGATTTGACAATGAGTCATTCTAATTACATGATTACCCGCGCGAACACGTCAAAGTGTAACGTATATACTCCATCATAAAGTATAATGCAGCTTATAGTCATCTCGAATGCGCGAATGTTAATTTCTAACTTTGCGTCCTTCACATTATCAAACATTATGCATTTTAATTACGTATTATATGTAAATCCTATTTATTTCGCTGATTCCTGGAGATCAATAAAAACTTGACGAGATATAGATCATTCATCTCATGTTTCTTTCCATCTTCCTGTTCTTACTCGTTTTTATCCCACGCGGTTTTTTGTTTCGGTGTTTTGAATCGTGAGTATGCTTAGCAATCTGCATCCTGTCGATACGTAAAGGTGAAAAAAAATTGACTCTCGGTATACTTTACACATAATGGGCATATAAAATTATAAACTGTTATACAATGCACGCACGTGTCACAGATGACCGATATTGCGTTTTGTATCGCGGATATGATTCACGTGTCAACGTATCTCATTGTCAGAAGAGCATTCAAGATATGAATATATGTATGATATATATATGTATATAAAATCATTTTAAACAATCTTTAAAAAAAAAGAAATATTATATAAATACGTAAAAAATATTTAAAAATGTATGCCTCGTTAAATAAAAACTTGACAGTTCAAAAATCAATTTAATTAATGTATTACTAACATCTATTTCTACCAATGCAAATTAACTTTAATCTCACTTTGACTTAATTAATAATTTAATCAAGTTAAGCCTATAAATAATAAATATTGATCTATAAAAGGTTATAAAAAAAATGGCGACATTATTAACAATAAGAATTAAAAATTAAGTGCTGTGCATATTTGATGGCAACAAAACCAACCTGTTAATTATTAAAAAATCAAATCACGTCTAATTATAATATTATTGTAGAAAATGTCTAAAAGTAGCGACATCACTAAGCAAGAATTAAAAGTAAAATGTCATCTATACTTGATGATAACAAAAACAAACTGTGTTAATTAATTATTCAATAATTCGTGTGCAGTTATTGTTATATAAGAAACTGTAATAGCGCTAATAAATAAAACACAACCGACTCAAAGCTTTTCTCTCCTTCTCTCTCGCTTTCGGACGCGCGTCCGTTTCGTGCCGAGACGTCGCGCGCGGCTGACAAATGGCACGGGAAACGCGGCGATGCGAGAAGGAGAGGTTCGCGGTGGCAGCGCTCGCGTGACTCGGACGACCGCGTCGCACGTCGTGATCGCGTACCTGTCCGCGGGAGCGTGCAGAGTCGCTGCGCGCCGATCGCGGCGTCTTCGAGAGCGTCCTGGACGCGCGCGAGAGGAAAGAGGGCGAGGAACGCGGCGATCTCGCGTGACGACGACAACGACGACGGCGACGTTGTTGTCGTCGTCGCGACGCCGTGGCGTAGACGACACCGACGGCCAGCCAGGAAACTAGGCCCGCTGGCTGCGGTCTACCTCGCAGGATCGTCGGCTGCGTCGATCTGCACGGACGGGAGAGATGTAGGAGCCCTTTCCCATGTCCTGTTCTACCTCGTTCTTCCCTTTTCCCTTCGTTCCGCAGGCTCTTTTTTTTCGCCCGATTCCAACGCGACTTACGCAACATAACCTCCTCGATCCGGGCACGGCACCAGCGACGACGACTCCCCGTTGCGCGGCACGTTGACGTGTGCGTCTTCATCTCCCCTCCCTCGTCGACGCCGCGCAGAGTGCGTCCGTGTGATTGCATCGCGACGCGTCCCCGCCGATGAATCAGGCGATCATATGTTACGACGCGGCGCGTCGTTGCTCCGGGGAATCCGTCCTCACCTTCCGTTCCACTTCGCGCCCGTCCCGCCCGTTATTGTAGTTGCTCAGGTGTTGATCAGCCACGCTCGACGTTACATCACGTGTGCAATTCTAGCGGGATTAGAACATATTAGTGTCACTCTTCGACTTCTTAGAACTGTTGACTTTGCGGCTTCAGTGCCCGCGTTGGGGATAATAGATTGATACTTTGTTAAACTTACATAATTTCTTAGTGTGCATCTGTTTTGTTACGCGAATTGTGACGCAATGGCGAGCAATAAACACCAATTAACAGTAACGTTGCGTCAATATTATAATTTCCTTCTCAACAATGTAACTTGGGTACAATGTGTGTTGTGTTAGATTTATATTGTTGTGTGAGAAATTGTAACATTGATGAAACGTTACTGTTTGTAATGCTACAAGGAGCGCTCTCGGTTCTTGTAGATCCTCTAGCTGTCATCGCGAGGGTATGAGGAACGATCCGTGCTGTGGCAGCTGCATTGGACGATTACCAGGTGCGAGCTAACTTTGTTGCCTTCCGCTATGGAGAATCAAGGTTACCAAGCTATTTCGACCCATCAGTCTTTCTGGAAGAAGAATACACGGGCTGTACCAGGAAGGTGTGTATCCCCTTTACGATTTTGCTTGGGGTTCTCTCGCAGATCGACTTACTAATCGAGATGTCCCTTCCAAGGCCGAGCCTGAAGCAGGACGTTAGACACGGCAAGTTCAATCCCACGGCGATTGGATCCGGTAATCTGACTGGTACGGCCAACAGCAGTGGCGGTGGTCACAGCACAGGTGGAAGCGGGGGCTCCACCTCCTTTCAAGACTTTCAGGAGAGCGTGGATGATGCGTGGGACTCGGGGGATGATGAATTCTGTACAGTCTCGGATGTGAGGATATCAAAGAGGGTCAGCCACTCGGCGGCCCTCAGCGTTATCAACAGCCATAGATCTGGCAATAAGTGTTCACAGCCACCGCCGGCGAATGCCAAAGTGGTCCAGCAAAAAATTATTCCCGAGGAGAAGAAGGCGGAGGCTCTCCAGAGGCTGGCGGTGCAGCCGTTGCATCTGCGCAACGTGAATCTGCATCCGCAGATGATTAACAGCCAGCACTCCGGCGAGGACGCGGATTTGAAGCACGGCGTGTCGCCTCTGCACAAGCCGACGCAGTTCCCCGGTAGACCACAGCCGCTGAGGCAGGCGAATCCTCCCAATAAATTTTTTATACCTTCAAAGGAGCAAGGTACACATATGTGTGTTATACGTTTAGCAGTCCTTGAGATACAGAGTTAAAAAATGTAAATTTACACAGATGGCGAGAGCAAGGTGGACAAGTTTCAGTTACTGTTGGAGGCGTCCGTGCTGAATCTAGATGAATTAAGGCAACTATCGTGGTCGGGCGTGCCTGCCAAATTACGTTCCGTTACTTGGCGGTTATTGTCTGTAAGTAGAGAAGGTAAACGCACCGCATTATCGAGCACGGTAGAACGCCGCCGCGATGCGTTAAGCGACTGCGTTCGTAACATTGCAGGAGTACTTGCCGGCTAATCTAGAACGTAGACAGCCCGCGTTGGAACGCAAGCGATTGGATTACTGGAACTTGGTGAAGCAGTATTACGACGTCGAGCGGGACGAAGGTTTTCAGGACACGTATCGCCAGATTCATATCGATATCCCTAGAATGTCGCCGCTCATCTCACTGTTCCAGCAAACAACCGTGCAACTCATATTCGAGAGAATATTGTACATTTGGGCGATCAGGCATCCTGCGTCTGGTTATGTCCAGGTATTTAACACATGTCTATTTCTACCAATGCAGATTAATTTTAATCTCGGTTTAACTTACTTTCTATCTTTTTTTAATCCTAAGAATTAGAAAAAGATGAAAAATAAGTTAAACTGGGATTAAAATTAATCTGTATTGATAAAAATGGATAATAGAAACATTATTTTATCCAACTTATTACGCGATAAAGAGGTTTAAATATTAATTCATATATTTATATTTATGCAGGGTATGAATGACCTCGTGACACCCTTCTTCTTGGTCTTTCTGCAAGAGGCGATACCGATACAAGCCTGGCAAGATTTGGAAAATTACGACGTGGCATCATTGTCGAAGGAGCAACGTGATATTATCGAGGCGGATAGTTTTTGGTGTTTATCTAAATTCTTGGATGGTATACAAGACAATTATATATTTGCTCAGTTGGGAATCCAGCATAAAGTGAACCAGTTGAAGGAGCTAATACAGAGGATCGATGGTGAGTTTCCTGCTACGAATTATTTTATCTAAAACGATTGTTCTTTTTTTTAAATATTTTAACGCTTTTAGCGCCATTGCATCAACATTTGCATCAGCATGGAGTGGATTATCTACAGTTTTCCTTTCGGTGGATGAACAATCTGCTAACCAGGGAAATCCCGCTTCACTGCACTATCCGACTGTGGGACACGTATCTAGCGGAGTCCGACAGATTCGCCTCGTTTCAGCTCTACGTATGCGCGGCTTTCCTCCTTCGTTGGAGGCGACACTTGCTCTTGCAACCTGATTTTCAAGTAATCTTTTCAAGTCCATCTGCCATCTCTATTATAATCTCGTAGATAAAGCTCGATCGATTGTCATTCTTCCACGATTACAGGGGCTAATGTTAATGCTACAAAACCTGCCCACGCAAAACTGGACGGACTCAGAGATTGGCGTGCTGGTGGCCGAGGCGTACAAATTGAAGTTCACGTTCGCCGATGCGCCGAATCACCTGCAAGCCCATGACACAACGACCAGGTGACCACTTTCAGACGGATTGGGTTGATGATTATTATGAATAGTGGCCAAACCGAGAGGCCGAGCGTTACCGTGTTCGGTTAATCGCCGGTTCTCCTCTTCCGTCTCGCCGTCACTATGTATACTGTGACGTTCAGTCTATCACGGCCATATCGAAAGTTTCCGGAACACGCGGTCTCCTACGTTTCGTTCCCGCGTCGGCTATTAAGTTTTCTCGATTACTTTATGAGTTATAGAGTTTATTCCTTTGTTACACTCTGAAGGATTTCGCGAAAAAGAGTTTAGATATACTCGCCATGTACCGCTCTGGAACAAAATGTAAATGCGTTTCAAGACGCGGAAGATGTAACGCGACTCAATTGCCATTTCCCGGTTTGCATTAAATTTTTATATATATAATAAGTCGGACATATTATATACAGATAATATATATAGACAGGAAAGTTTTATATATCGATCCTGTGTGTTGTGCTTTTACATAATAATTATGCCTTATATATTCCTTATATATCCCAATTATTACGAATTTGATTTCAGAACGTTTACACCTTAATATCTATCATATATATACAAACGACATCATAACATTATACTTTATTTTTTATAGCATATGCTTTATTTTGATATATTTTATATATTAAAATATGACTTGTCATATGCCATGGATATATCTTGTAATTGTGATATGTAAAAGAATCGCGGTCGTAGAATATGAATTATAAGATCTATTTGGTATCATATTTTCAATTGTTATTTGGAAATAATGCATTGCACAGATCTGTGCTTATTTTTTTATACACTTTCAATGGATATTCTTAATGCGAACCAGATTCAACACCCCAATTTTTTGCAAAACAAATCTTGGATTGGAAAGGGAGGTAGGTATATTACCTATATTAAAAGGTATATTATAAATAAATATGGCTAATACCAGCGAGTTATCTAGCATCTAGCATTATCTAGCTCCGGCATTTCCTTAATTATATTTTAGTCGTTCTCTATATCGATTTGACTATAATATATCTCGTCCAACGATGACATCATCGAGACTGACTCGTTGAAGGTTTCCTGCAATAAAGAAATTCAATTAACATACTCCAGACGATGATAAATGCCTGCATGATATCACAAGGATATCTTAGATTCTTTTTAAACATTTTTTGTTCAGATATGTACGTACGCTCACGTAATCCACGTGCACAGGCGTCGGGTATATACATGGCATACATTCCATCTGCGTAACGCCATTATTATCAGCGGTACACTCGCAGAACTGACATTTGTTCGGCTCAGCTGTTACAGCAATTCTTTTTGCGAAGACACTCGCGAATTTCTTGATTGAGGCCGATTTCTCGAGACGCAATTTATTCCCGCTGAATATCGTGCCATTCGTCTCCAGGGATAACGGTGTGCAGTAGCCCAACACGTTCTTGGAGAGCTTGACCTGTCTTCTCAGATCCACATCGCCAATGAGAACACGGGAATCTTTCTTCGTGTATGACTTGGCCGCGTCCAAACCGTAAAAAATTTTGCTGATCTTCGCCTTCTCAAATTGAAAGTCGCCGTCCATCAATATGTGCAGAGTAATGTCGCGCTCTAGTAGTACTTGATGCAACACGGAATACTCCAGCTGAAGATTAATTAGACAAGAATTCAAGAATTATTATTTAAATTATTATTTAAAATTCATCAAACTTGAGAATTCGGATTACCGTTTGATTTTCCGGTTCGCAATGCGAGCACGGTATCAGTATGAAGGTCTTCGACACGCCGGCCCTGAAGACGAGTCGTGAGGCGAAGCCGATCGCGGCGAAGATGTCCTGACTGCCGCTGCCGATCGGCACGTAGTCAAAGTAGTCGATAAAGCGCGCCACGTTCTTCGTGAAGATCTGTCCATCGAGGATGATGCTTCTGGGACTGTCGTGCACTCCATCACCACCGAATACTATCAAAGACCATCGGTTGCCCGTGAGACCTTGGTCATTGAACTCCTTACTGAGCTGCGTGATCAGTAGCTCCATGCTACCATTCATCTTTATGTCGTGATTGCAGCTCTTCGCCTCGATGATGAATACTACGTCGGCCGATCGCGGAACCTTGTCACCCTCCAGCCGCTTGAAACGACCCTCAGCTACTTGGTTGCCATCCATCATGGTGCACGTGGTACATCGGTCAGGTATTCGCAGATAAGTGTCGCGGAACATGCACATCTGCATGTACGACATCGCCACCGTGCACACCTCGGTCTCGGTGAGACTATTCAAACACATGTCAACGTACTCGGTTGGGTCGATCACGCCGAAACAGACTCCGAACTCCGAGCTCTTGTTCATGAACAGCTCATCGCAGAATACGGATACTACATCATCCTGCTGCTGAACCTTGTTAGCGTGATTCGCCGTGTCGGCGCAGTTCTCATTGAGGGACCAACTGTGAGCGAAGCTGCCAGTGTTCTTTAGGAACATCTTGTTCGATCCCAGGATATCATCAAACTGCTCGTTGTTCATTGTGCCGAGGAGACCGGCTGTCTTTCCATAATACCAGCCTGATAATTCCAAAGTGCATAGGTTGAACTTGAGATTACACTCAAGTCGAAACTGGTTGTGCTTGCGCTCTATCATCACCACGTTCTCCACTTGGTAAACATATGTGCTGTTGTCCAACTCGATCGGCAGTTGCAAGTTGCTCGTGATGTCCGCTGATTTCTGGGAGATCAGCTTCATTGTCTGGATAAAACATTTGATGTAATTATTATTAATTATTCTGTATCGTTATTAAAATAATTGATTTTGTTATTACAATAATAAACGGTATGAATTTTTTATTTGTTTCTGTTTTAATAAACATAAATTTTTATTTATTGAAAGCAAAATTTTTGTTTAAATTTAAACGTGCAATAATAAATTTTACTGACGTCGTTGAAGAGATCCAATTCGATAGCATTTTCTCCGATCAGCACTATAATCTTGTGAGTAATTTCCTCATCTTGTTGATCATATTTCACCAAAACTGCAAAAGTGTCGTGCACGAAATCCTTCGCCAGCAAATAGGTACAATTTCCGGCAAAGTCAAAATAACGTCCGTCGAAAGTAATATAATGCTGAGAGCCGATAATCATGGCTTGCGCTGAAACAGTACGAATAGTTTGTTAAAAATAGTTTATCTATTCGAATAAAATTCAATTCAATTCGAGGTCGATATTANACACTCAAGTCAAATATTATTAAACTTTTGCTGCGAGACGAACCTTTGAATGGCGGTAACCAATTTGACAGCTCCGAGTATGGCTTGTACTGATAATAAAGACTCCAGAAAGTAGTGTTCGAGATGACAAAGTACGTCTTGATGTCCGCGATCGCTCTGATCTCCGGTATCTCGTGGAATTCGGGCGTTTGATTGAAAGCATGCCAGGACATGGGTAGTTTCTGCTCCAGGCACATCAGACCCTCGTTAGGATCGAAAATGAACATAGTCTTGGCTTCCCTGTAGCGGTTTTCAGCTTGCAGCGCTGTCTGACTGATGTCCATAATCTTCGAGTGCACCAGTCGGATGAGACTCTCTATCTTGTACTTGACTTCAAAGTACTCGCAGAAATAGCTGATTCTGTCGTACAGTTGCTCGAGCTTCTCCCCGGCATAGTTAACCGACGGCAGTTTCCGAAGTTCTTTCAGCTCCGACACGATCTCGTCCACGACGTCCTTGAGTTCCTTGCCGAATGGCACGAAGGCGAAGTAACGCTCCTTCACGAACTGTATCATCAGACTAGAGTATTTGTATATGTTGGTCACTATATCGTTCGCTTTAGTGTCGCGGTAGATCTTGTCGATGTCGTGAGTGAAATTAGTGAAGCGATCGAAGTACGGCGACGTGATGATTTCTTTCTTACGATCGTACAAGAAGTCCAGCATCTCCTTGCTCGCCTTCCACACGAGCGTCTCGACATAATGGACGAAGCGGATGAACGAAGGTTCTATTAATTTCAAGAAGCGATACCATTGGTCCGAGAGGGACGAGAAAATCGTGTCCCAGAGATTCTCGATGTACTTGATGAAAGATACGTGCAAATCCTTGATAAATATGTCGTACTTCTCGATCAGCTTCTCAATTATATTCGCTACCTGCGACAATGAATCGCCTCTCAGCACAGCAGCCGTAATCTCAGATACTTTACTGTAGGCGTTCTTGATGGTCTCGATTAACCAGAGTAATGAATTTCGCAAAGCTTCCCCGGATTCGCCCATTATCTCCCAGATTTCTTTCAGGATGTTAGGAAGGGATTCAATATGACTTCGCAGAGATAATTCGTCAATAACATAGATACCGAAACCGACGATATCTTTGATGTAAAAATCATTTGCGTTATAAGAATCGTTGAGATATATTTTCAAGTTTTCAAAATCACCCTCGAGAATTTTCAAATCACTGAAAAAAATAAAGAAAAAAGAAAATTATAGATTGTACATAAATTTCTATAGCATACTGTTAAATAATATAGATAATTATTCCATATTTTTTCTATTATGTATTATATACAATATATTACATTATTTATATATTATTTGTATTTTTTAATAATATTTTTTATAACATCTGATAATGATATAAATATTAAATATAGACTTTAATACTTACTTCCAATCGTCAAGGAATCCTGAGATGTCTTCTTGAGCGTCCTCCCACATATCCATAATAGTATCTTTTACTTCGTTCTTTATATAATGCTTCCAATAATCAACATCATTATCTACGCTTTCGCACATTTCGTTGTAGGTTGTTTTTATTGTGGTCTATTAACAATAAAATAATCATTGTTAATTAAATTAAATTTACATTAAGTTTGAATATCTGCAATAAAACTATCTTACAATAATGTCACTTTTAAGTTCGGGTCGCCATCGTAAAGTTGAAGTAATAAGCCTCGAATGGTTTAGCTTCAGATAGAAAGAAACGTCCGAGATTATTAAATCATCCTCGTAAGTTCTCCAAATATTGAATATGGCGTTTCGAGCATCCGGAATGTTACCGTGCATTCTTAAGCTCACTGTTGCATCTACAAAATGAAAAATATTGAAAAGTGAAAGTCAAATGAGAAAAGATCAAAGAAAAGTTAAAGACAAAATTCTTTCAATTTTACTTTTAAAATAATTTCTCTCGTGAAAAATAGGAGCAGAATAAAAGATCTAAAAATAAAATTTATTTTAAATATTTGTAAGATTTTTAATATAAGCTTTAATATTTACCAGGTGTGTAATTCACCGTCATCCAAGTGAGTTTCTCATCCGGGTCCAAGAAGAAAATGCCGGTGGCGTTAAGTTCCGGTGTATTAATAACGCTACCATTTACAATGTATTGAGAAGGCGTAGGATAATAGCCAATTGCAAAATATTTAACCGCGTCATTGTTTACTCGCCGAAAGATTATTTCCCTTGATTTCCGATCGATCCGACCGATCAATTCCCCAGTTTCACCTGGCAAATAACTGCGTTTATATCGAGCGTGATTTATCGTTTCGAGCAGCACATATTCTTTTCTATGAACGAATCCTTCAATGTTGAGATTCAATTGAGTGCTGATGTGTTTGCCGGCTATCTTGTACAGATATTTTCTGTTCGATTCGTCGCTTTCATCCCTCAGTAATGCGGACAACGTCAATAATTTGTCCTCGTTCTTGGAATAATCCGCAGTGAAAACGACGTCCAGCAGATCCCTGTGATCTTTTCTCATTAACACACCTTTTAACGTGATGTTCTTTTCGAAGGTTGGATGATTAAAACTTAGCACGACGTGCTGCTCACTCTTCATCGATGTGTCCGTGATGTTCATCCAATCAAAGGCAGCACCAACGCTCCTCAATTTCTCATCGTCACGTTCCCATTGTAAATTAGCTTCGGAGTTCATCTCGTCACTGGTGATTCTGTAGAAGCCATTCAGGGTAAAATTCCGTTGTGGGTAGAAGAAACTGAGGACAAGGAACTGATTGTCCACATCTTCAGTAGTTTTGTTGAGGATATTCACGTGGTAGGACACCCAGGCGTCCTCAGCCAGGCTCAACCAGGTGGTCTGATCAAATTCACCGGATAGAATCTGATAATCTGTCTTCAACTGGATTGTCTTATTTAAGTGCATCGCCTTCAGATAAATATTCTGGCCGGTGTGGGTAGTCCGGATTCTGGACTCGCCGGCGATGTTGAATGCCGAGCTATTGTCTAGTCGGTAGATGTTCACCTGTTTGAACTCGACAGTGGGATAATTGGTACCTTCGTTTCCACCACTGTACTCATATTGGTTTACGTAGACAATGCCTATAGGTTTATAAATGTTTTCCACCGTGATTTGAATACGATCCTTGTCGAAACCAGCCCGGGACTCGCTCTTTGAATTATACTGAGCGTGCAGCACTTTTTGATTGTTATACGTCAAAGTCGAGTGGCCAGTGGTGACTTGCGGACGTTTCTTGTAGCCATAGTTTAGAATACTGATGTGACGAGCATTCAGAGGGATTTCTATGTGCAAAATGCCCTCCAGACTCGAATCCAATCGCTCGCTGTGGTAATTGTAATCGGAGTTTAATAAAACCGTATTGTTAGGCCAGAAGAACTCGACGAATCTTTTATTCTGTTTCCTGTGTTTAGAAAAAGAAATAATTAGAAAAATTAAGAAAATAAAAGAAATGCTCTAAAAAAATTATACAAATATTTTTTATGTCTTAGGTCTTAGAATAGGATATCATTTTTATATAATACATAAAGTTCTTGAAAGTATTGATAACCAATATTATAACAATGTATTAGATTTTTAGAACATTATATATTATAAAATTAATTCTTTTCTTTGCAATTTCTCTCATTATATAATAAATTTACTTACAGAGTGGTAAATATAACGAAATTACAGCCAACATATGACAAATGCTCCAGAGATATCGAAGCATTAACGGTTCCGTTAACATTAATCAGACTTTCGTAAACTATTCTTGCAGTTCCAATTTGTCGTCTTGAAGGATAGAAAAGATCGGCATTAATCAAATTTTTCTCGTCAGAATTAGCGTCGTAATTGAACAGGAGCACCACCGTTTCCTCTTCCAAAAACAGAGGCGTGTACATAGAATATTTGAGCTCAATTTCTTTCTTGTCAAAGGTGATATTAAAGAGATTATTGATAGACTGTATAGCCAACAATCCCCAAGTTATCCGGAAGTGTCCATTAATGTCACGCGTAGCCATTCGAATCTAAAATTTCACATTCAACTTATTCAAATTTACTGTCTATTAATTTTATTGCTTATTAATATTTAAAAAATACAAACCGATCCGTCCGATGCGTAATTACTCTTCGTCCGAACAGTGTTGTAGCCCACCACGTAAGAGATATCCTGCATCTCCTTGCTTGCGTGGTAGCTGATCAGGAATCGATGATCGTCATTGTTCGGGGGTGGCAATTTTACGATAAACACCGCGTCAATGTTCTGCTGATTGCGGAAACCAATGGTCGCGTTAGTTTCAAACTCCCACGCCTTTCGATCGATGTCCAGATCAAAGCCCATGTCGATGTTTCTGTACAATCGGCCGGGGTTCTTGAAGAACACGTGAGTGGACAGCTCCTTCTTACCCAGGTCTGTTGTGTCGTATCCTACGATAAATTTCATTAACATGTCTTCCATATACTTCAACTTCCATCTCGATGACGCTTGACATCGATCGTTGTTCAGTCGATGGTCCAGCCGGACGTCACCGCTCGTGTTGGTCAGCATCATGTTGCCCTTCACTGTCAGAATCCTGATGTCGTCCCAGGGTGTCTCGGCATGAATATATAGAGTAGTATTGCTGTTTACTTGTACGTTCATAAAAATACTCAGCTGATAAGTATTCATCACTTTATCAGCCTGTTGGATATCCATGCGGCCTTTCACGTCCCAATTGAAATTGTTGAGCACGTTTGCGTCGAGAGTACCATTGAATGATCCGCCATCGACATCCAGTAAAAGACCGAATTTCTTATTCTTCAACCTCAAAATGAGTCGATTGGTGTTCGCGCTTTTCGGCTCGGCCTTCACATCTATTGAAGAGATAGCATCATCCTGCATGAGAATGACAGTGCTGACATCGTAAGATTTCGCTTGCAGTTCGTTCTTCAGCTCTCCCCTGATGTCATACAATGATTCGTTGATCTGTCTTAAGTCACCGCGGAACTGGAAATGGGGCCTTTCCGACAACGGTGTATGTATATCGGCGTTGATCTTGTCGTGGTCTAAGTTTCCAATCAGCTGATATTCTTGATTGCCAAGGTGTATTACGTGCACATTTAATTTGGCAGTATTATTTACGCGAATCATGTTGCTGTAGAGGATGTCAGTTTGCAATGATTTTAAAGCTTTTACCCAGCTTTCCAGCTTCATAGAAACTTCCATGAGATGCTCGTCTATTTGCCAGGCGGACTCAAAAGTTACCTAAAAAAGTAGCGGTTGGATTTTAATTTAAGTCTACTTAATTAATAATAATTTAATCTTTATGAAAATCAAATAAGTCACCAAATTAACGAAATATAATTATTATACTTGTACTTTGATCAGACTACAAATAAATATTGATATTTTACATATTTTAATACTGGCTCTTCCATCTTCGCGTTGAACTTAATTTCCTTCCTGTCTCCGGTGAAATCCTTTTTTACAACAATTATGGTTTGCGGTATTTTCATAACGGGCGAATCAATTTGACCCGAAATCATCATATCCAACAAAGCCTGCTCTATCTACGCAAAATGAAATAGAATTTTTTTTATTTTGATATTTTCAAATATTTATCTATAAATTAAAAAAAAATTGTGCAAGACTCACTTTTACATTTCCGTGTACATTTAAATACACTTTCTCTCCATGAATGATAATTGTACTCCCGTATAAATTGCCTTCGATTTCTACGATTGCGTTAATATGGAAAGATTTGAGAAATTCTAAAGGTGTCTTTAAGTCCAATTTTACCAAATGCGCCTTTCGATTCTTATTGACTTGATGCGTATAATTTCCATGAAATCCAGTCTGTGAAAAATTTTATGTGCTTAATAGTTTCATTTCAATAGTTTATTCAGTCAATTATGAGAATATCAAATAATGTGTCAAATTAAAAATATTACCTCGAACCACGTAGTATTTTTTTTGACTTTCACATTCATGTCCATAAGGTAGGAGAAATTCTCCATATCGACAATAAACGCATATAACGATGTTATTTCTCTAATTTTGCCAAATGTTAGATCAATATGTAGATCATTCTTTATATGAAAAACATCTTCCATGGAAAAGTTGTCCTCTATGACGATTTTTTCGGGTGGCAATTGAATTATGCCTAGTATCTTATAGGTATAATCTTCAGTATCAATATCTAATTCTGCTAATATATTCGGAATTACTGCAAGCCATATCTGCAAATAAATAAATATATATGTTACAATTAATTAACAATAACATTAAATTAATAATTATTCTTTTATTAAAAGAATAAATATGTATATATTCTTTTAATTTTTAATTAATTTATAATAATTTCAGTTATAAATTAATATTTAAATTTTTAATTAATAATATTTATAATTAAAATTTTTTTAATCCTCTTAAGTTTCTCAAATCATAGTTTATTTATTCAATTACCTGCAATTCCCCTCGCCAATAGAGACTATCTTCGTCCTCTTCTTCTTCTTCTTCTTCTTCCTCTTCTTCTTCTGTTGACTCGGAATCGCTCGTGGATGTCATGATCCCCGTTTTCAGCGGAATTTTAACTGGTGGTGGTTTTGGTCCACCCTTAGCTTTGATGCCGAGTTTGATATCTGCTAATCTCACTGAGAATTCTGTGTCTACATTCAACATTTCCTCGAGCTCCGTATACGTTACAATCAACTTTGTAATCACGCTGCATTCTTGTAGGCCTTCGAGAGGCGTGAGCACTATGTAGCTATAATCGAAATCAGTGATGTTATGATAGTGCCAAGTACCGAGGAAGCCAGCTGTGATGTTGTTATAGCCGAGCCTGAAGTCGGCCTCACGTCTATTCAGCTTGGCTACCATCAACGCCTTCTGTAACACCTCGATGGGCGTCGCCAGCATGAACTTGACATTGAAATCATAAGCGGCGGTAAAGATTTGACACAATGCCTCAACACCCAGTGGTCCGCTCGGTGTGACAATTTCCGCCACCATATGACGGTTGCTCTCCGACAGACCAAACCTGCCACGAACAAAGGCGTACTTCTCCAGTGGTGTGGTAACGTTAAACTCCACTTTGGACTCTTTCCAGCGTACGAGGTCGCCGATTAATTGACCGGTATATTTGCGTTTATCCAAGTCAAGATTAGCCGCGCCATAAAACTTCCAATTGGTCATGAGACGCAATTGGCACTTGAGCTCGCTCTTCTGGTAGTTTATCAGAGGCGAGTACAAATGTAGATTCCCGGTCAAGTTGAACACATCGTCCGATTGCTTGTCCAGGTGCCAGACGCTGCGCGCATCGATTGTCTTGTCGGGGTTGTACTTAATCAACATGTGTGTGTCCGCCGTTTGCGAGCGTAGCACCTTGTGAGTGATATTCACAGTCATCCATGAGTTGGCATGGATAGTACTGATCAAGCCACAGTTCGCTGACCACTCTTTCAGATCCTTGTGCTCGCTCACACTAGCGTAGAACTCCGCCATCATATACTGAGAGTCTTTCCAGTGAGCGCTGCTGCTCGCTAGGATCTTGTTCGGCAGTTGCTGATATCTACAAAGAGAACAAACATAGAAATAAATAAAATCAAAATTATTAATATCTTAGAATTAATAATTGTTTTTAATTAACTTTATTATATCTTTAATTATTATTAATATATTAATGTTCTAAATATTCCATTGACGTATAAAACAATTCGTATATAAAATATACCGCATGCGTGCTTACTTCGCGTTCAAGGCGGTCTTCTTCCAGTTTTCAAAAGGCGTCAGCAGTTGCGATTCCAATTTGACAGTAATTAATTCCGGTTGCATAACAAGGTCCGTACCGAGCGACGCCTTGATTGCGCTCTCCGAACCCCAATCCAGAATAATATCTACCCGATAACTGTGCGGTTTACGTACGATCAAGTCACAAGAACCGGTTACTAGTCGACCCGGATAAGTCAACGTCAACATCGCGCTTCGTTTGATTCCAGGAAAAGTTATGTCCTGCAGATATGCCTTATTTAACTGCAACATTGTGCCCAGCTTCAAGGCGGGATCTCTATTAGCGTCCCACTTGATTTCTGCTGCAAATTCTTGCCAGTCCTCCTTGTTGATCCCACTCAGGGTGAGATGCACATCCCGCCATTTGTCCAGGTGTAGCTCTACACGAATCTCTCGCGTGATGTCGACATTCGTCATCGCCGAATACACGTTGCCGCGGTACCGCGCTTCCACGTAGGACATCAGGCTGGTCGTCGACAACACAGTGTGATTCAAAATAAAGGCGTATTTATCGTAGTCCAGTTGCTCGGCGTTTAAACTGATTTTAAGGTCGCTGTGATTCTGATACAAGTGACAATTGAGTAGAATCGGACTGACAAAACTCGGCGATTTTAAGATCATTTTCAGATGATGATTGACGATGACGGCCGACGATCGATCGGTATAAGCGCCGCGCGCAGTCATGTTGTGGCCGCTGAACCACGTTCCGGAGAACTCCAAGTCGTACTCGTTTTGCAAACGCTCTTTGATACCCACGTTGATCAGCATCGAGTTGAAATTCGGGATCGTCAGATTTGTGTGACCTTCCATAGAGAATAACAAGCCGCGCGGCATGTTGATGTTAACGACTAGACTGATCTCTTTGCCTGCAAATACAGGATCTCTAGACTTTTTCCTATAGCTAAATAAATTTCACTTACATGAATAATTATGAATTTTACACTTTACCTGGCGCGTATCCTATGAGCAAACTGGTCTTCGATTCGGGTCCAACAACATGGTGATTGATTCCCATTTTGAGGTCCAAATTCTGGATAGGTTTGGTGACGGCTATCAACGCGGTCACTTTCGTGCCTTGGTTTTGAAAATACATCTTCGAGTAGGAGACAATAAGTTGTGCCGTGAGCTTATGCCGGTCGTCCTTGAGATGCGGACTGGAATTCACCTCGGCGTGGAGCTCCAAGTGGCCGAGAGCTTGCTGGTACCAGGCGCTTATTACAGCGTTCAGTTGCGGATACGCGGAGGACTGCATTTTCATTTCGGCGGCCTTGTGCGTTAGCGTCTTTGACGAGCGATTGGACAGCGAAACTTCCAAATGGAGGGTCTCCTTCTTCGGCATACCTTGCATCTGATAGTCAAGTCGAAAATCGCCGGCCAGACTAATATTCCGCCTGACAATGTAGCCATCTAATTTGCTCCAGACTTTCTTCGTTTGGAAAGTCAGGTCTATGTCAAACTGGGAAACGTTGTTTTTCTGTGCGTTTCTGATGGTACCTGACAATTCAAACTTTTTTAGTATTACATTTTTCAACTCCTTTTTTTATAATATAATTATAATACGTTATTATATATTATTATAATAACTAATTGGATTTTTAAACGTTTAAAGATAATTAGTAAGGAAAATTAAATCACTTTTTTAAAAGAAGATATTCGAAAAAGTAAATTATTTAAATATAAAATTTTAATTGCTCGATTATGAATTATACGCGACGAAATACCTAAAATGGCAGCAATGCGTTCCTTATTGATAGTTAATTGGGCTACAGGATGATAGGTGTAACCGTAATTGAACTTCTTCCTCGAGTAACCCAACTTGGCATCCAAGTGATTTGTGCCATTAACATCAAAACCGATATCTATAAAAGTCTCATCTTCGGAACGTTTATATGTACCTGAAAATGTACAAACATTACTATAATATCTGTAACAAAATCACTATTAGAGAAAATTAGGTACGCATTCAGAAAATACTAACCTTTAGCAATCAGAGAATTACCCGCTGAATGAAATAAAGCAGTAATGTTATTATTTATTATATCAAAAGTGATAACAGCGCTTATTTTCCTATTCACTTGCGAGCCAGGCGTGTCAAACATCAATTTAAACGTATTATACTCCTGGAAGAAAATTAAAAGAAACTATGAAGAATATCTGTCACTCCATATTTTAATATTCATCGAAGAGTATCTGTCGCTTTATATTTAATATAAATTGCAATTTTATTATAATTTTTATAACATTTCATTATCGTCATTTAATTATCACAATTATTATCAAAAACAAATTATATAAAGGCATTATATAAAAAATTATTCGCAGTTTTGGTCATATATAATACCTGAGTCTTATTCCAACTATACTCCAACACGTAATTCTTGGCGGTTGGATCAGCTTTGATCAAAGAGACCTTGAAGAGAGTGAGACCATTCAAGATAAAATAGGGCGCATTGGGATCCTTAGTCACGTTTGTAAATTGATAATCGGTGCACATTTTTAAGCCTATTAATCTATCCAAGGCAGTCCAGCTGCAAGTGGTATTGCTAATGATATTTTTGGGTACAATTGCAAGCTGTCGTGAGTTCTTCTGATCGGCGACCAGGATACCCAACGGTTTCTCCTGGATGTCACCACCGTTACTTTTGATGAGGGCAACATCCGAGACTAACGAAAACAACTCAATCTTGCGGTTCGGTAAACCCAAACTCACGTGCACTAGACGGGTATTGTTTATATTCAAATGAAGCTGCATAGATTCGGAAGAGTAAAGATTCGTTCGCAACTTAAGTCCGGCGGATTTGTAAAAAGCGTCCACCGTCATTGTGCTCATCATATCGACACTTATGCTGCAAGGATAAAATAAAAATAAAAAACTTGTAAGAAAGAGAGAGACAGTTGTAAATAAACTTGGAATTTATTATAAAATAATTTTCGAAAATATTATAGACGTATACCATATAAATATTATAGACGTATAACATATTGATAAAGAATACGAACCTAGAGGCAATATTGGCAGTAAGTTGAAATTCCTTATCTGACAGTCGAGCATCATTGAGCATTTTTGAGATCTTGAAATAGCAACCCGCGGAACCGGCGAGATCCAAACGAACTGGTAGACCGGACCCCATCGGTACTACATAAGAAGAATCCAAGAACATCCCAGTTTTCTCATACAAGATCTCTTGCATAGCCAGAAACTCCTTTATCCTCTGCCAGGGATTGAAATTTACCAGTGCAGTCCTTACTTGCTTGTCGCCGTCCAGCATCGTGAACATCAACTCATTTCCGAATATCTTTCGTAATAAATATAGTAATATTATTATAAGTAGAATTTTTCTTTTATTTATATATTTTTATTTATATATTTTTTTTTTTAGTTTTCTATTACCTTGTAACCAAGACTTATTTTTGGATGATCAAAATTATTATCGATAATATTAGGCAGCCGTTTCACACTATCCCAATAATTGTCATTCTCCGGTGCCGATCTGAAACGTCTGAGGAAATTCCGCAGATGATTCGAAATCTGTTCATTGCTGTAGATGCCATCCGGACCGAAGAGATTCTCCGCGTAATATTCAAGGCCCTCCATTCGCGCTGTGATTTCGAACAGATTCACAGAATGCCCGAGAAGATCGGTAGTCACGTTAAAGGTAAGCGATCGTGGCACATATGATTTCGGTGAGAAAATCAGGTTTGTTTGATAATTCACACCAACGTTATATTCTTCGGAGAAGAAAGAGTTCTCGTAATTACGCGAAAACTTTCTGATATCGCTGTTGAACTTGTTGCCGATGTCTCGATCCGTCAGCAGACTTTGGATCTCAACTCTGGTAGGCGAGGCAGAATTGTACAGATTCGTCAAGTGGCTCCAAACGAAAGAACCGACTAGAGAAAACAATTATAAATTAAAAAAAGTAATTTCTTTTCGTTAAAAACTAGAAGCAAGAGAATCAATCATTTCTCGATTCCTGAATACAAATGTTTTAATAAAAATTTAAATGTTTAATAGTAAACGAAAAGTACAACGAACCTTGGTTGACTTCTTCTACTTTGAGAGTGTGCTTAATAGTCTTGACAACGTTGTAATCGGGGCAACGCATCACTTGTAAGTAAGAACCAATGCGGATCTCTGTGTCTAATGTCGTGTTGCGATAATAATCGAGGAAGAATTCGTCCCGAGTCTCTTCGCAGGACGGCAGCCTACGGTGAGCGTCTACGGCGGCAATACGAACTTCCATAGGTAAGAATCCACCAGTGTCGTCTATGCATTTCTTCAGTTCTCTTCGCAAATTCCTTGTTTCGAGTCCCATGTTACCGATCGCCTTCAAAGCTTCCAGCGTCTGTAATTAAATTATAATTATATTAAAAAAACTTTTATTTCTCACAAGTTCAATATTTATATATATATATA
>JAJVSH010000116.1:75333-224385 GCA_021460005.1 Tetramorium alpestre | reverse complement strand
TTTCAATATATATATATATATTGAAACATATATACATATATGTATATATATGTTTCATTTTCTATTTTATTATAGATAGAGAAAGAAGAAATTCGTAGATATTACTTACTTCCTTCGTCGTAGAAAGAGAATGAAACCGAGGTTCGCAACCTTGCGAAATTTTCTGTTGAAGATGTAACAGAAGCTTGTTTACCTCTTCCAAATCAGTGCAATCAGCGTCGCTATTTTTGCAATATGTGTGAATGATAGTTGAGTAACTGAGAATAAACTGAACGTGAGGAATTTGATTCTGGAAATCTAATAGTTTTGAAAGAGCTTTGATAGTGTCGCGATCTGGTCGTGGAAACAAAGCAAATGTAACGATCCAATCATTGATGATTATCTGATTAACGTATTTCTTGATTATCAGATCATTCATTACATTTACTGCGGCGTTGCTATTTAAATATGGCAGTGCCGCGATAATGTGTTTCCTGTTGAATAAAAGAAGAAGAAAAATATTAAACGTTCGAGCAAAAATATTGTTAAATTATGTTGAATGAAATAAATGTGTAACAAATTTTTATTTTATTTTTTTAATTATTGATCCTTCGATTTCTTTTAATGAGAAAAAAAATGTTACATCCAAAAGTATGGCAGTTACGTACTTTCCGTTTTTGCAAATGCTGTTAGCTCTACTAAATAACTGCGACAACGAGGGATAATCCAGGAATCGAGCCGAATGGACGAAATTAGTGAATACTTCGGAGAATCTCTGCTGCAACTCATCGGCGTTCCCAAGCCTGCACATGTTCTTCAACAACTCTCTGGAGGTCCGCAGCTCACCGTGCATAGTCTTCAGAGTCTTTGCGTGGTCGTATAATAACGTGGTCCTTGTGACGCGAGGTGCAGATCGCACGAAATTATCCTCGTCTCCTTCCTCGTTGTCGTTGTCTTCGTCCTCTTCGAATCCGTGAACAGGACTCGTCGATTCCTGAACCAGCTGAAGAACCGTGAGAGTCTCGGTTCTGGCGCCGGCTCTGTCGCCATTGGAAAGCGGCTGCAGCATTCGCATCTCTTCGCAGACCACTCTCTCGTAGATGTTATGATCAATCGTAATCTCGCAGTCGCCGCGCGATTTAAACAGTCCGTGCTGGCGGTGTTGCTTCCGCGGACTTCTGTAGGGATTCGACTGCACGATGGAAAAGTACTTGGGGCCGTTCTGACAGCCGGCCAGGAACTTGCTCTTCTTCACGATCAGGCTGGTCTTCTTGGCTTCGTACAAGCGATAGTGGGTCTCGCAGGCGCCGTGAACGTCCACCTCGTCGTCGCGATGGTCCAGGTCGAAACGCCGCATGCTGTTTTGCAGCATCGACAGGACGCCCCGCTTGATATTCAACGCCCAGACCGGCTCACGCTGATCCGGGCACAGGTCATAGATCAGCCCATCGTCGAAAGTGAACTTCAGTGGGTGACGTTCAAGGCTGGCTTTGAACTCGGAGCCGGCACGATCCGGAAACTCGGAGTTGTACGCGCTACGGTCGTGGCTGATGCTGGCATTCAGAACTCTTAGAGTGCCCTCGCAGGGACTGTTGAAGTGTACAGATACGATAGCGTCGATATGCAGAGCTGAATCGTTTTTCGAATGACGGGACGACAGCTCATAGCCCAGATTCGTGCTCACATCCACGGAATACGTGTACACGTAATGGGTGTCTTCGTGATATTTGAATTTTCTCTCCGACGGAACTGAAAAGGACAAGATAACTGATGTTGTATTTATAATATTGTTTATAATAATTATATAAAATATATTCTCTTTCAAGTGTATTATTTTTAACAAGATTTCTTATATAATTTGGAAATAATCTTTCTACAAAGAAACTAAAGAAAAGAAATTAAAGAGAAGTTTTATTTCGCTATTTTCCAAACTTTAGCGCATCGTGATTTTTTTTCTTCAAAACATACATAGAGAACATATCCTATTTGACTTATTTAATAAAATATAACATTATTAAAGATGTATAGAAGAAATATTCTAAAGAAATAAATGTTAATATCTAAAAGATAATTAGTTATGTCTAACATTTATCGTTTACTACTGACTGACTGACTGACTGACTGACTGACTGACTGACGTTAGAAAATCTTTATTTTTATCAAGCAATAATCTGTTTTCTCAATAATTATCATTTCTTCGTATTCTGTTATCTATGCGTTTGTGTTGAAAACAAACGTCAAAGTCCTTCATCTCGATGGACGTACTACGATATATTTATCGTAATTCATTCACAATTAAGCAATAAAAAAGAAATAAAAATGTATAGTTATTTTTATATAAAAGAAAAAATAGATAAATATATTTTGATAAATTAATTATAATTATTTGATATATATTAATAAATAAATTATCACACGAGATAAATTATTCATGTCAAAAAATTTGCTTACGTGTGCAACAACGTAATGAGCGAGATACTATCTGCACGTTTATTTGCGTAAACTAACCGATTGCGTGGATTAAATTGCAAAATACACATATTTTTTTAAATTAATGATATTTATAAAGAGAGATTATAAAGAGATTTATTATCTAAAGATATAATTATGAGAAATTTTATATTAAAAATATACGGGTTAAAAAAAATGCATGCGTCATTAGAAAACGAATCTTCGTTTTCTCTTTCAACGCCATGGGACTTGTAACTCAAGCCTTATTGAAATACGATAGCTGACCGTTGAATGTTAGTCTAAAATACTTGTGCGTATGAAAATTACCTACCCTTGCATTTTGTCCGGCCGCATAGCGTTGGGTGGTCCTTGACGTTCTCTGTGAGGACAAAAAATTCCCAAAAAAATATCACACATGTGAAACATCTGGCGCATATATTTAGTATATTATATTGCATAATGTATGTATATTGTGTATATTACATTGCATAATTATCTTCTATACTAAATTTTATTTAAAAAATAGCACGTTGATCATACAAAGGTTGAAATATATATATAACATTAAAAAATTTAATTTTATATTATATTAAATTTTAAATTTTCTTCCATATAAATTCAATAATAAATTCAATAATATATCTGTAAAAATTGGAGAATGATATGTTGAAAATGATATTATATATTTAACTATTAATATTTTTAAGCGCTGTAATTTTTCGGACTATTAAGCCACAATATAAATTAATATCGCGTTTTTCACTTTTCGTTAGTTTGAACGTATCATTCAAGTTTTCCGAATGCAATATGATTGAACCGGTTACTTCAATATCTCATTTTCCTACAAAGCGAGTCTGACAAAACCCTGATGCTGCGTCCTGTTGTCACAAAGCACACCGTCGTTCGGTAACAATTACGAGCAAATTAATGAGACACCGGACGCCGTAATAAATATATACACATCGCAATAAATTGCGCGCCGGAAATTGACGATAATTACCTCCTCGCACGGCAGTTACCGCGCATGCAAGCGCAAGAAGCAGAATCGCCTTGGCGGTCATAGTTTCCGGGGGTCAACCCTTATTCGGAATTTGTGGAACTCTGCGAGAACGCTCCTACCGCGTGGTCTTCATCCCTCGACGCAGCTCGGTCGAAACACGTTATCTCGCCGAGGAAGGATCCACGATATCGAAGAAGAGTCACCACCGGAAAGAGGAACTTTCCCGCGAAACGGTCACTGTTTACCTCTCAATCTCTCTCTCCCTTCCTGAGGTTCCCCACTTCCGATCGTCGAAAATTCTGCAGAGAGAGATAAAGACACAGATCTTAAAATCACCCGGGGACGTCGCCGCGGAGATCTGGCGTTGGCGCGGCGGCTGGGCTCTTTCTCCCGTGGCGAAAATACCCGGCGATAACCACCCGGGGCGATAAACCGGGATGCCGATCGGTGTGGCTTGATTGGAGACGAAGATGGAGGTGGAGAGAAAGAGAGAGCGTGCGGCGTCCACTGCGTACGACTAAATAAGTATTTCCGTTGCTGGCCGACCGACGAATGGTCCGAACGACCGAGGGAGAGGATCGGATGTTAAAGGTCTCCCGATGCTTTCTGTGTATTTGCGCAGGGGTCGGAGGTCCGCCCCGCTTGATAAGATAGTTGCCGGCGACGAGAGATCCTAGGAAGGCTCGCAGTCTTGGCGCCAGACGCGTCGCACGACTGAGAATCGTCAGCCGCGAGTCGTCGAGGCCGCGCTCGCTGACTCGGCGCTAAAAGGGAAGGAAATATCTTTATTCGAGCCAGTTTGAATTACCTTGCGAGCGTGCCGAATTCGTCTCAAACGGGAATTTGTTTCAAACGCAGCCGGACGAGACGGATTTCGGGATGAACCGACTCGTTCGAGGTGTAAAAGCGCGCGAGGAAATGATACGTACAGTGAAGAGTATTCCTTCTTTGTAATTCTCTCCTCGATGAAAGGAAGAAAAATTTGTAGCGTCAAGTGGACTGCGGCCATGGCTATTTTCGCGACGTGGGTCAAAATGATCCGTGCGCGTGATTGGTCAGATTTGAATTTTCATTATGATCTGGCCAATCAATTTGATCGAATCATTTTGACTCGCGTCGCGAAAGCAATCGAGAATAGCCAACAATCCCTTCGCAGGATACTGCCTCTTTCAGTTTTGACAACATATAGCAAATTAGGCACTGAATTAATTACAGATTAAGTTAATCGAAGTTTAATCAAAGTCGCTTTAAAAACGGCCCCGTGACTTCTTGTGTTTAAAGATAATTTCGGCTAAATTTTAATTAACTTAATATATAATTAACTTAATAAAATTTGCCAAATAATATTTATGCTATTTTGCTAATTACAATGGATGGAATAATTTCTTCTTATTAAATATAGAGAAAAAGAAGATTAAATTTTTTTTTCAACGACTCCTGTAATTAGAAACCTTTTAGCATCTCCGAATTAATTGCCGCTAATCGAAGCTAATCAAAGCCGCCCTAATTTCTTGCGTTCGCTTCGTGGCGCGAAAGCATACTGTGCCGGCCATTTTTCTCACACATGCGCCGCTTGCGCGGGACGCGACAGTTTGCATATGGCGGGCGGCGTCATGTTATCGGTGTTTACGATTTCCCAAGCGAGATTTCGTCCGTGAATGCCGTCGCCGGCGAATTTCGTGTAAGGCAGGGTCGTTGTCGCGGTGCCGATGGGCATCGACGATCGACGGCACCCGGTCGAGCGCGGCGCGAAGTGCTGCTTCACACCGGCGATGTCGATCGGCTTCGGCGAGCAGATTGAGGTTAGCTTTTTGAACCTGCGCCCGTTTGCGCCGTCGCCGCCCCATGGCAACGCTGCTAGCGGCTAGACGCCGTTGACGCGCTTTTCTGTTTCCAGGAATACGAAGTGCTGAATTTACTGGGCAAGGGCGGCTACGGAAGCGTCTACCGGGCGAGATGTCTCCGCAGCGGCATCGAAGTCGCGATCAAAATGGTGATTTCCTTGTTTATCTTCTCCCTTGGAGTCGAGAGATTTCTTTGCAAATCTAATAACTCACTCCAATTGCATTGCTGGGCTCTGAGACTTTTACCTTTGAAATATGAGCTCCAAAATGCATACACAAAGTCGATCTCTGCAAGATTTGAAGTATTGAGTAAAAGAAATTGGACCAATATCAATTCTTGAGGTCGCAACACTCTAATGACTTGCTCCATACTCGGCGAATTATGCAAATACAAAATTTATTATTAAATAGAGACAGAAATTATAAAATTTGATAGCCTATATCAATAATATTTCTACGTGAATTTCTACATTTATTTTCAACTCTATAAACTGCATGCTAATTATTTGTCGGTCTTAAACATAACTCTTAGAATAGTAAATTTACATAAAGAAAATTTATTGCAAGTCTTCTTATGTCGTTGCTTCATAGAACAATCCATATCTATATAGTCTCTTTATGTCTGCTTGTTCTTGAAGATCGACAAAAAAATTATGCAAGCTGCTGGGATGATGGATAGAGTGAAGCAGGAAGTGGAGATTCATATACAGTTGAACCATCCGTCTATCCTGAAGGTGTACACTTGCTTCGAGAACGCAAATTACGTGTATCTGGTTTTAGAATTATGTCACAATGGAGAACTTCAACGTTACCTCAAAGCACAAGGCACCAAATCTCTATCTGAGGAACATGGTATATAATTCATATGTTATGTTATATATTATCTTATAAATAATGCGGTATAAAAGAAATCTAGAATTATTATTTTATTTAAAACCGAAAGCCCGAGAAATGAAAATGTAAGACTAGAATGAAAAGAAATTTTAGATAATAGAAATATTTTGAATTAAAATTAAAATTTCAATTTTTTTGTCAATTTTATTTAAAAAATCTCTTAAAAACCGTATTATGGAATGGTTCAATACGTGAGATATATTATAAATTACTAATTACAATTATAACAAAATTTTGCTGTTTTAGCCGCTTACTTAATCAAACAAGTAGTGCAGGGTTTGCTTTATCTTCATTCCTACCAAATACTTCACAGAGATTTGTCACTGTCCAATTTACTCTTAACCAAGGATATGCAAGTGGTATGTACAAAAAATGTGCAGTGTTTGTTATAAGGCAAAAAATTCATTTCTTTTTTTTTTAAATTTAATTTCTGTGCTCGCAGAAAATAGCGGATTTTGGATTGGCCACGCGCTTGAATAAGCCGGACGAAAAGCATTTGACTATGTGCGGTACGCCAAACTATATCTCGCCCGAGGTGAGTACTTTGGGAAAATTATCGCACAGATCGTGACATCACGCAGGATTGTGACACTTTGAAAAATCTTCAGGTTGCTACGAGATCTTCGCACGGCCCAGAAGCAGATGTATGGAGCCTGGGATGTATGTTGTATACCCTGTTGGTTGGCAAGCCACCGTTCGAGACCGATGCGATTAAGAGTACTTTAACTCGAGTAGTCATGGCTGACTACGAAATGCCGCTTCATCTGTCGGAGAATGCGAGTGATCTGATAGATAAATTACTGAAGAAAAATCCGAAAGACAGGATACGTCTGCCGGACATTCATAAGCATCCATTTATAACGAGCATAGAAAACAGCAGTAAACTACGTAACGTAAGTAACGACATATGCATTAAGATATAATAATTGACATTAGATACAATTTAAATATTTATAATATTTTATAATTATCAACGAATATATAACGAAATATATAATTATAACGAAGAAAAAAATGCTATTGAATAATTGCTATTGAAAAAACAAATAATTGAGTCGATGATATAACATTTGTTTTATTATTTTGTTTGTCCAGGAAAGAAATGGTAATCCATTTATCAATGGCACGATGGATTCCGGGCTTGGTAGGACACTTTCGTCGTACGGTCGGCCGAAAATACGATCCCGATCAGAAGAAAGAATGTCCGCGATGCCGATGCCTATGGTCAGTGTGAGAAGTGAGCCATTATCCGAACCCATTGGGAAGGTACATTCGAACCACGGACCGAGATACGCTCATTATCGCATAAAAGAGGATTCGTTGATGAGTCCGATTTCGGTACCACGTGGTAGAGCATTCTCGCAAAATGAGCAGTACGGCGTCTACAACGACTTCGAAAGACCGAGGATAGTGGAAAGACACAAGCCAAGAAAGGAAAACGTCGCGGAAAACCGTAGTGCAGAAGGAACTAACAAGAGCACGAAGTTACAAGTGTCGCCCTTAAATTCCAACAGACTACAACCTACCAGGCACAGAACGAAGGGCGCGGTTCTCACCATTCTTGACAACGGGGAAGTGTGCATCGAGTTTATCAAACGCAGAAATGGCATGGTATGTGCGATTCAAAAATCATGATAATTAAAAGCATTGTCTTATTCTATGAAAAAAAAAAAATAGTGCAGATCTGCATACATACAATAAATATAATAAAAACAGCAGAAATGTGAAAATAGCATTTTTCTGTATCGTAGGAAAAGATAAGCGAAGTATGCAGAATATCAGGTGATGGATTGCGAATCGTTCTCTACAAAGCGAACACAACAACAGAGATTGGCTCGCAACCGCTACCGTTGCCCAGTCGAGGCGCCGATAGTATTTATTCGTACGAGAGTTTGCCAGCGTGCCATCATCGGAAATACTTGTACGCCTTTCGTTTCGTGAAATTGGTTCAGGCAAAAACTCCGAAGTTAACACTGTACAGTCAACGCGCGAAGTGCCTGTTTATGGAAAATGGTCCGCAGCCTGATTGTGAAGTGCACTTTTACAACGGAATAAAGGTATATTGCTATTAATTCAAACATTGACTCTTATGTATTATGTGTATGATAAAGTTAAATATAACTGTGTGATATATAATAATGTCAAGCAATAAAAATCAATGATATGATTCTAATACGTCGTTATAATTCAATATATTACATCTCATATTTAAATTTTCTGTTTAAAATTTATATTTTACTTAGCTTTTATGTTTTCATGTTTTATGTTTTCATTAGGTTATTCGGGTGGATGGCGTTGTGAAGCTCACCGACAATAGCGGTGCTACGTTCGTCGAGGGTGCGTTCCCGTCGCATCTCGAGACCTATTACGAGCATTACTCGGAATGTTATCAGCGTTGCTTGCTATTGGAATCCACTCTAGCATCTTTAGAAGCAGCTACCGGGCATTCCTGCTTCCCCGTAATAATCGGTCGACGGCCCAGCACGGCCTTGAATGACGCTCCCTATTTTCAGGGGAAAGAAAATGTCTCGCACACCACAAATGGTTCCCCCAACGTAAGTAGCGAAGAGAAATGGCTGGATTATTTCGCTTTGCACAAAATCAACATTAAATCTCTTTCAGTTACCGTCGTTCGACGCTACCTGCTCAGTCATCTCGACGGCGACTTCCAGGTCGCGCAAGATGAATTCCACGCATAATTCTAATCATAATGCGACCAAGATAGCCGTGCCGGGAATTGGTTTTGCTACAAAATTGTCATCTGGCGATATTAGAGTTAATTACAAAGACGGATCCGCCCTAACTGTAAATTTCTACTTAAATATAATTTATTAATTTAATTTAGTTATCGATTTAATGACAGATTATTAATGAATTTATTAGTCGTGTCACTCGTATTTTATTGACAATTGTGGTTTGTTACAGGTAAGTCCACAAAGTCATCATGGCGACATCACGTACGAGAGTAACGATGGCATCGTTATACGATATAACAAGTATCATCAGCAGAACTTGGATGTACAGGTCCAAGAGAAGCTCCGACAATTGCCGACAGTCATCAAGTATCTCATAGAACCGATGCATAAAGGCATTCGGTAGCTCCGTACGAAAATATAAAATATTTTGTATAGTACAAGAAATCTCCTCGTCCATGGACTGTAAGCTTCCTATAGATTTATGAATTACCATAGATTTATAAATAGCTTATACATATTTAAATATAGCTTTATGAATATTTTCAAAGTATATAATAACGAAATAAAGTAAGTATATTTTTATCTTTGATACGCACAGTTCGAGTTGCTATTGTTGTTTTAATATTCAATTATAAAAAAAAGAGAAAGCTTAAATAGTAAAGGAAAACAGTGGTTTTGAAATATCGATATTTATTTTTATAGATAGAAGACAAGAGGCGATTGTTGGTACTATTATATATATATAAATAAGGAAAATTTGAGAGTAATTCTTATAAAGAGTGGAATAAAATTAAGGATTTTTCCATTGTTTGCAATACGTAAAGGAACATTCTACCAAATCCGGTATCTCTCCTGCTTCTCAAAGTGATGAACTGTGCAGGTATATTTATTGTTACTTTTATTGTATTTAAACTTTATAGAAAGATATATATTTTTTAATCAGAACTACACAATCGCTGTTTCGTCCCGTCGAATAGCAATGAGAAAAACATTTGCAATAAATTAAGTAACCACGAAAAAATAGAGTTTCAATTCTCAATTCAATAAAACTGTTACAGCAGATCCCATCTCCCTCATCCTCTTGCAATCCTTTCGTCTCGAGATTCGTTCACCGGATCGAATTGCTAGAGAATACAAGCCGTCTCGGTCGCCTCGCGTTTATTACGACTCCTCGATCGAATCGGGGTCACAGCAGGTCACCATCGCCCCCCGCCAAGCCCCGCTCCATTGAAGAGAACGACGGTTTTGACGAGCGCTTACTACAAGCACGCCCTACGATTCGTCGCCGGAGCAACGATCCCATTCACCACACAGAAAGTAACGGACGTGTTTCGTGACGCCATGTTGAGCCGCCTCTGGCCGGAGATATATCCCATGGAAGTCGTTCCCCCTCGAGCTCCGAAACCCGTGCCTGCGCGCGTGTAATTGATAAGATCGATAAGATCGTCGGCGCACGGGAGATCCGTTCTTCGAGTCGTGGACCGTTCGCAGGTGGTTCGATCGCGCAATCCGTCTCCCGGAGTGATTCTGACAGATGGTAAACAAGCGAGTAACGTAGTGGTATCCTGTGAAAACAAGCTCCTGTAAACGTAAGATCCCTCGAACTCCACGGACGGATAGCCAGTCAGGAATTGAGAGTTCATCGAGTCCGCGAGTTTTCATCCGCCTTCTCTCTCTCTCTCTCTCTTTTGCACCCAGCGATTGCGACCGTGAGTGGGATGTCCTTCGCTGCAGCGTCCGTGGAACGTGTGATCGCCGCGGTAATTAACGAGCGACGACTGCTGTAATCGCGGATTCCACGACGCGTACGGGCGCTGCCCATCCTGCCTTCTCCGGGCCGTGCTAACCTCGGGCGAGCGACGCAAACTGCAAACATGGGTAAGTCCGTCGCGCTGATCTCGAGGAGAGTCTCCTTTTCGTTCATCTGTTGTGAATTATATCTTGGTTACGCAACTGCCCTGCGATTTCGGGACCATTGTTGCGCGAGCGTCCATAACAACGGCGTCCATACGGCTGTAAACATTGGAGCTATTTGAGGTCTGCCGCATTCGACAATAAAACTAATTGCTCGACACCGAACTAATTTTGTTACAATGTAAGTTATAATTGAGCCAGCAGGAAGAAGCTCGAAGGGAGCTCGTTAAGTATCATTAGGCGACGGATGACGTTCGCACGCGAGCAAAAGAGTCACGGATGTCGACGACGACAATAAGCTGGCGCTAATTATCTCGAAGACAATCCGGCATTCTTAACGACACGTTTACATTGCCGAGCTTGTGAATGAACTAGCGTAGATTTGCGAGTATACTTGGACACATGTCGCGCGTTATCTGACTGAGCTGTAGATAAGTGATTAGTCATCATCGGTGGTATGGTTTAGTCATTGGCCGAACGCCCAGCATTCGCCACGCGTTCTTTATTGTTATTGTCGGATCGTTTAGTGTTGCTCCCGTAAGTTATATCGAAAAAATGGCGAGATTACGCGAACTGCGGAAGGCCAGAGAGAGCGTGCCACTGCGCGGCAACTATGAGAGTAACGCTAGTCTAGACAGATTTTCTGAGCATAGTCTACATGGACTAAATTTGAAGGAACGAAGTTGCAGTGAGTGTCTGAGAATGCCATTAGGATACGATAAGAAATAATACGAATAGTCTTGTGACAAATGTAGCTGCAATTAAAATTTAATTCTACTTTTTGTTACATTGGATTCTATTGTAATTTATCTCAACGGTTTATGTAGCTTGATGTAAAATGTATTTAATATTATGCCACGTTATCACTGTTGTATCTAGAGTTTAATCATAATGAGATTTAATTATGATGATTGATGCACTAAAATGAAAAATGTAAAGGAATTTTTCTTGTTTAGGAAACATGTGCAACGATTGCATGGCCAGAGTGCCGTATGCGACTCTCATAGCAACCATCATGTGTTGCCTGGGAGTCGGAATCTTCTGCGGAACCATGTACCGAGGTGCGACGTTGTGTGCTCTTATGATGGATCAGGTAAATCATGTGAAAGCTCAATACTTTCTTTTTCAAAGTAGAAATCCTCAGTAAATCTCAGATTATAAAATCAATCCAGGTGTTTCATCTGCATCTTGGATGGTTGGAAGCGGTGCAGCTAGTATTTGCGTCAATTGGAGCTTGCATGGCAGCTTTAGGATTCATGATTCTGTGTGTCGGTTGTCTCGCGACTGGTGCTACGAGGCACAAAGTCTATCGTGCATGGAGATCTCGAGTGGGTGGACGTATCTCTTGTGCTGTTGTAAGTGTTTAAAGTGTAAAATCTTTCATTGTTTCTCATTAGTGGGAGAATCATCGTGATAATTATAAACTATTCCAATTATCTTAATATATATACGTATTATTTTTTCAGTTTATGACTATTATCTACATCCTGCAAATAGCTTGGCTTCTGATATTCGCGTTCCTGGTTATTACCACTCTGATATTTACTATATTCTGGGGCTTGTGCAGCAATCCACGTGTCCAGTCTCTTGACGACTGCATTGACTTTACCCAATTCGGTAAGTTTTCACACGTCAATATATAAATAAATTGAAATTAGGATGTTTGTATTTAAGTTATATACATATATTTCCTTCTTCTATTCAAAAGTCATAAAATACTTACTCTATTTTTTGTTATATAGTAATTATGTTAAATATTTGTTCATCATATGAAACTAAGAATTGATAAAAAGCAAGCAAATTCGTGGTTTCAGGTTTTATGTTTCCAAATAACACAAGACCGCAGGACATGCAAGTGTGCGGATCCCAGGAAGTCAAGCTCTTCTGCAAGGATTTTGTGGAGAAGGCCGAAGTAATGTTTATCTTGGCGACCGTGGCGAGCATACTCGTGATTCTAAGTTTGATACACTACCTGATGTGCTTATCCGCTAATTACGCGCACATACGAGATCACGAAAAGTTCCAGGAACTGCAGGAGCTGCAGTACCTACAGGACGCGACCGATCCAGATTCTCCTCAGCCGGGAATGGGTACGCTCGGCTCTCATCGCGGTAAAGACAGGTTTTAGGATACGGCCCGCGAGATCTTCACTATGAACCCCTTATAAGGAGCCTATCGCCCACCCGACTGTTCACATAGGTCATCCTTATGCCCAATTGGAAATCTCTTCCGGGTATTCTTCCTCTTCTCTATGTACCTAAATTCAGTATTCTGCTTATCACGGTGTGTCTATCGCCGTCACGGTAGTCTACTGATTCGAGGATCTTGCGGGAACCAACTCTATGCCGTCCATTTTATCTGCGACCGTAATCGTATGTAAGCATCTACTTCGTTTTATGTAAAAAAGATGTTTATCGAAGCACGTACCGGTTTGTCGTTAGATTTTTCATCTTTAGCGCGAATTGCTCGATCTAAATCGGGATTATTTCAATTCGCGGAGTTTCGGTCTAGAGCGCAAATTATACGCTCACGTATCATTCCGTAAACTTCGTATTCATAGGAAGAATATTTGAAGCATTGTGCATGTTCGAATTGCGCGACGTTCCAGCGCACAGAGATTTTTATTTTACTCGAAAATATCGGTTTATTTCTATTTACGCGCACGCATACTATATTGCGCGTAATAGTATTACGCGAGTGTTCACAACTTTAGATCATTTGCCGGTCTAATCTTTCGGGCTATTAGGGCTAATTCTCGGATTATATGTATTACGTAGGTACTATGTCTTTGGTACTGAGATTTTTTACGAAAGAGATTTCTTTTTTTTATATATACATGTTTACATACTAGGCTACTAGGCATATATTTTCGTTACATTACGAACATTTAAAGCATGCTGGGAAGATTAGAATAATAAAAAGAGAACTATTATAACTAATTGTAAGGTATAAAAAAATCGAACAACGACCGCGTAAATAGCAATTAAAATACAGTTATTGATCAAATGTTCGTTGAATATTTTCCCAACATGCTTGCTAAGAAATATTCATATCGTTTGTGCAATTATAAAGGAAAAGCTCATCTTTTTCACATTAAGCAGCTTTCTACGGAAATTAAATGTTACAGAATACGTAACATCGTGCATATGGAAGAATATATCCATATATATATATATATATATATATATATATATACACACAATATATTCGTAGATTCTGCGTATATAATATCGACTTGTTGTGAAAAGAACAATATTTTTCCGAATAGCAAAATAATTCCGTTATCAAAATAGAAAGAGAAACGAAAGTTATACAATATAAATTCTTCTATGCACGTTACTTGTGCCAAAGTAGAAAGAATATTTGCTCTAAACGAAACTCTATGGACTTATATAACACGTTAATGTTGAGGCACAAATAAAAAAAAGATATACGTACAATCGCGAGCTCGACTCGCCACATATTATCACTTGCTCAAATGATTTGATGACGACCACTGATTTTCGTAATGTTTGCGATTACTGGATGACTTTGCGCGTCCCGCAATTTAAATTAGAAATACGATTTTATCTATAATTCTAGATTTTTTTATTATACACACCTGATGAGTAAAATTTTACACATATCAAATGACAATTTGAATTTATATGCAGCTGCAAAAGGTTGTATACAATAGAGAAGGATGAAACGGCACGCAGTGTATATTTTCTGCTTTTTAAGGAAAGAAATTTGATTTATATTGCGCTGTAAAAAAGCTACGTGCCGCGTTCTCGGTCGAAAGTAAGTACGATGTATATTCTATTACATTAATGAATAAAAAAAATATCTCCCTCTTATAAAGTATGTCTCTGCATATATTTCAAAAGTTTTCGTATTAATTAGATAAGTTTCGTAGCTTTGGTACGTATTTTGTTTCACGTTGATTTATACATTAGCATGGTAGACAAAGTATGTACAGTGATCGTTAATTACATATTTTGTACAGTTCTTCGTTCGTTGTATAACGTTCAGTCCTCGTCGAACTGGAGGTCCAGCTCCAGGTCGAGGGCACTGACTTCTTGGAGGGTGTTGATGAACGTGTATCGCGAAAAGATCATGTACAACTTTCGAAACCAGACATACTGAGACTTATGTGCGGCCATGGCACTCTGCAAGAGAAAGATAACGTTAGGAAAAATAGGCTAAAAGGATGATTAACTATCTCGCCATAACGAGGCAGAAAAATGTTGCGATTTACTTTGATCGTTCGCTTCTGCTCGTAGGTCACCAGATACCAGTACGAGGCTGAGAGTAGGCTGACGGGCAAATCTAAGAGTTGAATGTACTTCCTGAATATATTAACGGACTCTAACACATATAGCTTGCAATCTGGAACACGATGGGACTCGTATTACACAAGCCAGCTGTATTTTGTATGAGAATCGAGCGAGCAATACTGACAAGGAGGTACTTTTTTCTCTATGCACAATGCGGCGATCGCAAAATACAAGGAGATATGATTCTTGTGCCGGCTCACTCCGTATTTGTCGAACGTCACGACGGCATTGATCCTATACATTTCTACGTATTGCAAGATGCTCTCGGCAACCGTGTCCGTTGGCCACTGTACGCCCTGATCGTCTGGCAGCTCGCTGCTCCTGTACATTTGTTCGTCCGACTATTAGAGGAGATAGTTATCTCTGTCTCGTAGTATTCTCATTGCATATTTAACATCCGAATGAAATCGTCCAATTTCCACCTTGCAAAAATCAGACAAGTACATTTGGCGTTAAATATGCCGTTCGAATAAACCGATCGTCCTCGATACTCCTTGAGAGGAAAAATATGAAAATGATTCTCAGTCGACACAGAGCATCAGTTACATAATATCTATAGGTGTGTTCCGTTTCATGCATGATGCAGCATTTATCCTTCTTGTTCACCAAAAGATGAACAAGGTTAAATGATGCATTATGCGCATTATGCCTGAAACGGAATGCACCTTATGTTATAATTTCGCCTTTAACATAACGTAGTCCTATTATAATCAATGTAATATATTATAAACATAATCAATGTAATAAAAAATGTAATATAACAACATGTGTTATATTACATTTACATTGTCGAATGCGAAATCATAACAGAGATGTAATGTCACTGATGCTCTGTGTCGACTGGGCTGGAGCACATGCGAGTTTTCCAACGCACTCACATAACGATCGTCACATTAGCCTCCGGGATTCCCAGCACCTTCGTGCACGCCCACAGCTCGTCTATCCTCCTTCTGTCCCCACCTGCAAGCACACTGGTGAACATCAATAAACACAGCGGTTTGCGTGACGTCTAGCCTGCCAGTTTATTCCTGTCAGTAAACTCCGGATCGTCGCGCGCGATCCCGGACGACAGAGGCGTGTACCCGGCGCAGTGACATGTACCCATGGATAAGCACAGGAGGTAGACCTCGCTGGCCTTGGAGCGGGCCAGCCAGTAGAGCAGCGGCCCGAAGAACATCACCTCGTCGTCCGGATGCGCGGTGACCAGGAGAAGTCGGCCAGGCGGGCCCGGCAGCTGCCAGGCGGCGTGGCCCACCCGCTTGAGGACCGCGTAGAGGAAGACGCACACGCAGAGATACGCCAACAGGGCGATCAGCAGCTGCCACGAGATCTCGCGGAGGTAGTAGCACCACCAGGAGATCGCCTCGTTCAGCTGCTGGCTGAGGTACAGCCGCGCGTACTCCAGGTCGGCCATCGTCGGCCGGAGGGTCTTTCTGCGGCGCACGAGCTATCGCGGGCACGCCATGTCGCCGACGACGCGCGAATTAGCGCACCACGACGTCCCCGCGGCGGAGCGGCCGTCTTTGAGGTTAAGTCGCGCCGCCTGGGGCGGCAGGTACAATCGAACTCGCATGCGCGCGGCGGTATCGACTATCGATCTCTCGAGATCTCGCAGGCTGAGCGTTGCGTTCGCAAGCTTGCGAAATAGAGTTTTGTTACGGTGTTTCTACTCCCAGTTTTTCCCTGAATAAATTACGGTAACGCTACTGCTTAGACAAGCATAAGAAAAGAGGTTTTATAGACGTTTTATCGGTATACCGTGATATAACGTGCCGAAAATTGTCGGGTATCGAACGTCGAAGTGTCGTTCGCCGCAGGTTATGTAAAAGGCAGGTTATGTCAGAAGCGCCGGAGGTAGTTCGAAAATCGAGAATTTGGGGATGATGAGCGGTCAGGAAGAGGTGGATCTATTCCGGGACACGTACGTGAGATACTTAGGTAATGGCGAGACGATCGTTGAGCGCTGTTATCGAAATTTTCTGTCATCTTTTTCCCATTTTGTGTTTCGGCACTTTTGCCGAGTCATTAATTATATTTGATTGTTTAAAGTAATTAATATAACAGTGAAGCATCGGCATTGCGAGAGGATTCTTTTATAGACTAACGTGTAATTCTCCGTTTTTTAGGTTATGCGAACGAAGTCGGAGAGGCGTTTAGGAGTCTTGTACCAAAGTCCATTGTGTGGTTCAGTTATGCATTGTCGAGTGGATATGTTCTCGCGGACACGGGGCACAAGGGTTCGAAAGTCTATCAGGTACGAAAATGTTAAATTTAACCGAATAAAAATAATTGTCAGACATTTAACAATTTTGAATGTTACAGACGGACACTACGCCGCAGAAAACAACAAACGTTCTTTTGTCCACGTCAGACACTTTGTTATGGCAGGCGT
The DNA here is from genome assembly GCA_021460005.1 of Tetramorium alpestre. Taxonomy (NCBI): domain Eukaryota; kingdom Metazoa; phylum Arthropoda; class Insecta; order Hymenoptera; family Formicidae; genus Tetramorium; species Tetramorium alpestre. The sequence goes on along the minus strand of JAJVSH010000116.1, from coordinate 206,899 downwards.
TCGCGTCGGTGATCATTCCCGGTTTCACCATAAATAGGATTTGCGCGGCAGTTCAATTTGCTCAGAGGAAAAGTACAAGAGCAGCTTGGAAGAAGCCTTGGATCTCTACGCTTGTTGGTTTGGTGTCCATTCCTTTCATAATACATCCTATAGACCACGCTGTGGAGAGAGCGATGGATGTCACTTATAGAAAATGGACAGGATATCATCCTAAGGGACCTCTATGTGGTGTAAAGCACGAATAACGACTGTTATTCATACAGGTAGTTGAATTGATTATAGTAACCTGAGAGAGGTCGTGCTTAAAGCGAGCTATATTAATATATTGAAGAATTTATTCAATTTTATACACGAAATAATTAAAAGATCTTATATTAATTAATACTGATTGAAGAGAATAATCATATTTTTTTATCTCTATTTCCTAAGGAAGATTTAATGATCAAATTGATGCCTGAAAGTTCTCTTGAACTCATCAAAATATAAATTAAAATTCTTTGTAATATGATATACAAAATAAAGATCGTAAAATATGAAATAAACTCTATGAAAGAATAATTTAAGATAAATTTAAATTTAAAACAAGCTAAGCTAAACTTGTGTATCTGCAACAAATCGTTTTAGAGAAATATATTACACGATCTCTCCTGGTTTAGAAACGATACAGTATTACTGCCAGATATAAGATAGTACAACAGAATGCACTTAGAATATTTTATTGTTAATTGCAAAAATGTACAATATTTTGTTATAATGTATTATTATGTGCATTAAGATTTTTAGCTGGCTTTCATGCCACAATTGTTAAGCTGTTGAATAAAGTTATGGATTTAATTCCCCGTTCTCTATTATCTCGTAATCGTCGTTCAATCGCGATCGTCCTCGCTTTAACTCATCGTTATGTTTTTGTCGTAATATTTTCTACTAACGTATTAATTATATTTCATTGTTATATTAAATAGGAACTACACGTCAAGATAATCCATCTTTGCGCATTTCTCACTCGAAATAAATTCACGAAAGAAATGATATTTCGTTAAAAGAAATTTATCGTCGCGATATTAAAGGAATTAGAAATAGACGATGCCACGAAGTACGAATGGTTTCGCAAGTTGTGCACGGCGAAAGATTCTACGGCGACTTGCACGGCGGTTAATAACGGCGCGATGTAGGGTAACATCCGTTTCATGAAAATGTATCGCGCAAAAAATGATACCGCATCGTGGCGGCGTTATAATTACACCGCAAGCAGCGCCGATTACGAGATTATTATCTGCCCGTACCACACAATTTCCCTCGCTATCGCGACCGAATCTGAGGTCCGCGCTCACGATAAACGCGATTGTAATCGATATACATTTCTTAACGGCGAGTTCCGCATTAAGACATCAATGGCACCGACTAAGCGTTTCCCCAGCAGTGTAATTTTCGATCGTCAGATAACGTCATGAATTTTCCGCAAAGAATAAATGACGCAAGATACATTGACACGTACCCATTCCATGAAATTGAATTTCTAACGCGCGGAATCGACGGAATTGCCTCTATGGCGATCGCTTAGAATGACTTAGATTCTTCCATATTTTATGTCTTATCTCTGTGATATTTTAGTAATGTTTTGTTTTCTTTTTTTAGATTTCTTTCATAGGATAGATTTGAACGTACGTGTAATTCTCATTTTGAATCTCTGTTTTTATTTCAATAGAAGAATTGATGTTGATCTTTTTTAAAAAAGAATTTATTGAATTAATTCGCGATTATGCAGATTAGAAATCTGCCGACAATTACACGGCATTCTTGAAAACATTTATTGTTTTCGTTATATTGCAATAATGGAATATTATTTAACATATATTTATTATTAACATATTTATTTCTTGTTTTGTGGGTAAAAAACAAATAATGGAAAAATTACGATTGCGGTTACGTGAAATTTATGCATTCGGGAATTGAAAGGACGAGGGAAACGGGAGACATTTAGATGGAATAGTGAATCGCGCATTACTATCTCATCGCAACATTTAACCCTCAGGTGCACAGTTTGCAGAACAACTTTTCAATGTTCTGTAGACTTTCTTTTATGAAATTTGAGTTGAAAACGCGTGTCTTTGCAAATATATCAATGCAATTAGGGAAATTTAATTTTAAGAAATCGATTTATTTGCGGTTTATTTAAACCGCATGAGTTTAGCAGCACGTTTTGGAAAAGAGAACTTTGAGAATGTGATTATGAGTAAATGCTTTCAATTTGAATATATTTTTTATTTAGGACAAGAATTATTATTAATTAAACTTTGATAATTAACAAAATAATAGAAATAATATGTTATACAGTATATATTATAACTCTTGTTACGAAATGTATTTAAATGTCTGGCTTCATTTTGACAAGAGATTAATATCAATTCTTTCACGTAAGAAAAAGAACAGAACATCAGAATCAACTGGCGATTATGTGGATTAGAAATCCACGTCAGTTACCGGTGAATCTTTTATGATGTTTGCTTGCAACATTTGAACGTTTAGCATTCATTCTTGTGTTATATCAACCGAATACACAAGTTATATTTATTCTAAAAATTATATTCTTTGAGAAAGATATTTATTTTAACACTCTTGAAACATATATTGTTTTTACGTCAATCGTATGCACTTAAATTAAATTGTTAAATAAATTTTAAATTTATTTTAAAACGCAATTTTTCAAGAAAGAGATTAAATTTATTTTAAAATTTAATTTTATAAAATTTTGAAATGATTAATTACAATTTTCATTTTATACAATTTTGAAATTATTAATTGTAATTACAATTTTGTATAATTTTATTTTTAAATTATTTTTAATTATTTTAAAAAGTATATATATATATATATATCTTTTCACATTCACATAATTATTCTCTATTTATCGCACGAGTAATTATTTCTCTATCACTTCTTTAGTCTTATACATATGTTTCTTTCATTTCACCGATTACATAATATTCTTAAAGAAGGTTCTCTACTCGTTGAACATTTCCGATTTCGAAGACGGAGCTGCGAAATATTTCGCATCTCAATGATATTAACAACGCGATTCTTACGGCCGGGCTACTTGTGCAGCTTCTAACGACACGTCGCGCGTTCAATAATTAATAATTAACTTCGCCTCTCTCTCTGCATTCTTCCTCTCTCCTTTTCATTCGCGCCCTTCTACCTCGCGCTCGCGCGGGATTACGCAGGGCCGGGCGGCCTGAAGAATCTCAATGGCTATCGTCGATAACGCACACGCCGTGCCGGCTCGTAATCGTATAATTCTAACTATGCGATTACGGGCGCCGCGCGGGGCCCGTAAATGAGGCGGCCAGCACCGGCCAGTAAAGTTTTAGTCGCGCTAATAACGCAGCCCTTACCCATAAATACCCTCCGGGCGCGCAATTGCAATGAAGTCGTTCGTCCGAACGCCCGCGAACACGGTAGGGTCGTAAATATCGTCTCGAACGGACAGAAGCCCGTGATAATCCCCGCAATAAATAGTCTGTTACAGCCGCGTCTTAGAGCGCGCGGCCGCGAACGCTCGAAAAAGCGCCTCCGCCGTGTTCTTTTTCTTTCTCTCGATCGTTCTCCAAAGTCTCTTCCCCCTATTGTGCTAATTAATTGTCGTTTGCCCGTGGCGATATCCTTATTCGTGAGGCACGAATTGCAAATCTCAAAATGAAAGTCCTTCCTCCGCGGAGTGGAAAAATCGCAGAAGCGTCGCGGAATCATCTTGTCGCGGGATCGCGATAATTGCACGGCCGTCCTCGGAGAGATTACGTAAAATAACATTAAAGTGCGCGGTAGTGTCGCATAATGCGATACTTTTTTTTTACGCGTTTCTCCGAGACGCGTTATTGCGCGGCATTATCCTGCAACCTGCTCTACTAAAGTCACCCCGAGAATCAGGAAGTAGTTAAAACCGGAGCCGCCTTCGGTGAGGTTTTTTTAATTACGATACAATCTCCGAGGCGCAACCGCCCGCTGGCTACCGTGAATTGACTGGCATTAAGAAGACTGATATTAAGTCTTGAATTCCATCGGGGAATTCGTTTTATCGCGGGAGTAAGGGGGGGGAGATGCGATACACGCAAGTGCACTCGTACATCCGTCGTCCTGACTGACGTCGCCGCTAGCTTCCGATCCGGCAAAAAAGTGTGACAACGTGACGATGTTTTGGTTCACGCCGTTACAAATTGACATCTCTAACTGGCCGGCGATTTTTCACGGCAGCCCGTAATAATCTCGCATTAGCTTTTCGGTAGTTCGTCGCCCTCGACCCTCGTAATAAGCCTAACGGAGCGCAACAGTATAATTTATAGAAGCCGCTTCTTTTTACGGCTAATTACGGCGAATTACGGTTGTACGATAGAGGTGCCCATTAAGCTGACGTTGGTCCTGATTAGGGAGAAAAGAAATACAAGAAGCGAAGACGATATGCGCCCGTTTATCTGCGTGTGAAATAGCCTCCGCGAGGCCGCCCTGTACCGGGTGTCTCGCGGCGTCTCTGCGTTAAAGGTGTTTTAAATTTTAAATTCTGTCAGGTGTTTTTTCACTTTTTCTTAACAATTATACGTTGTATAAATTATTATTTTCTTTCGAAATCGATAGGAATAACAAATGGAGAATTAAAAAAAAATTCTCTGATAAATAATTATTTTACTGAAATTAAGCCTTTATTTTGCAGCAATAGAAATAATGTAAATTTTAATATACTTATTGTTAATAATTTATAGAGTTTGATATATTTAAACATTTTCGGAGTTGAGAGCGAACACGTTCGCGAACACTTCGATCCACGGTTCGCTCCGCGAAGCGAGACTGTCGCAGCAGCAGTAGCAGCATTCGGCCACTCGGTTAATGGCACGTGGAGTCCTTTAATCGATAGAAAGGAGCGCGTGTCAGTTAGGTACTCGCACCCTACGATAACGCGCCGTATTTCACGAACGTACCAGCGCGTGTACAGTACAGTAAAAGAAGATGAGAAAGGATACAAAGAGGATAAAGAGGAATATAGAAAACATAGAATAGAAAATAGAGAATAAAAAAAGGCTTGAGGAAGCTGAAGAAAAGGAAAAAGGTAGAGCAAGATGGAGGAAGAAAGAATGATGAAATACGCACAAGATGACGTAGAAAGAAGATAAAACCGGGGAAGAGAAGCAGATCGGTAAAAGAAGACGAGGAGGAGGGAAGAAGAAATGATGACGGGGTAGGCACAAGTGGCAAGATGGAAAAAAAAAGAAAAGGGGAGATCACGATGGAGGAAGCAGGAATAAGGCGGTATGCGAAAGAACAGGTACGATCGACAGGCAGAGAAGAATCAAGAAGCGACTGGGAAGAGAGGAAGAAAGGCTGACGGACTGATAAAAGGAAGAAATAAAGACGGACCGCAGGAACGTGGAAGAACGAAAGAAATTAACGGGGTTGATGCCAGAAGACAGAAGGATGAGAATATCGAGGATAACAATATCACGTCGAGTCATCGACAGCAAGCGAACGAAAAGACGTGTGTTCGCCCCATTCAGACGGGGGAAGAGACACTATCGCCGCGGCAAGGGAAAGTATAGGACGAGTACTTAAAAAGCGATGTAGATAGACCAACAGGACGATAGGTATGGAAAACAGAGGGGAAGAGAATCACCGGCGACGATGGAAGACAAAGGAAGGGAGTTAGATGTTCATACGTGAAAGGGCGATATCGGAAGGCCAACGGGGGAAGAAGACAACGAACGGCACTTAGAAAGAAAGGCAGAGAGGTAGATGCAGAAGACCAGATAGAACGGCAAAGTGGAAGCGTGGCGCGGCGTGGCGCGGCGCGGCGAGCGGAGAGCGGGGCAGGAAGAGGAACACACTTCGCGGGCGCGAAAGGTAAAGATTCCCTGAAACCTGTGGCATTTCGCGAGGCGGTCTACCCTCTCGTCTCCCGCGACGCCGCGGGATCGATAGCGTGTCAGACGAAGAGAAGCAAGCGCGGCTACGGCGGTGGCGTCGGCGGCGGCGGCGGCGGCGGCGACGGCGACGGCGGCAGCACCACCAGCCTATTTCCAGTAACAACAGCAGCCAGCCAGCAGCAGCAGCAACAGCGGCAGAAGCAGCAGTAGCAACGACGGAAGCGCCTCTCGCAAGCGAACGCGGCTCCGCAGCCATTCCACGGCCATGTCTGGCGGCGCTCCGGCTTGGCTACGCCCGTGTCTCCCGTCGCCAGCCAATCTCACGTCGCCGTGCCACGTTTGCCACGGTGGTCGTGGCCAATGGGCGTAGCTGCAGCTCCACGTCGGTTGCGCGAGTTCTGGAGGCACTCCGGGTGAGAGACGAGGAGGGGGACGCTCGCAGACACCGCAGGTGCAGCCAGTTGGCTGGCGAACTCGAGGCGAGTGTGCTCGCGTCATCGTCGTGTTCGCACCGCCGCTGCCGTGACGTGACGTATCACATCGTGCGCCGGCATCTCTCTCTCTCTCTCTCCGGTCCCCTCTCGGGACAGACAGGGCGCGACGGAAAGAGAAAGAAAGAAAGTCATTGGTCAGCGGCTCGCGCGCCGATCCAGAAGTCACCAAACACTCGGGGATCATCCCGGCGAGTGCATGAAACCAACGCGACGAAAGCACGCCGCTGTTCCTTCATCCACGGGAACTCGACTCGCCGGCACGCTCGACCAAACGGCAGGATTTACCGCAAGATCGTGCGAGATCACGCGGACGAGGTCTCCGAGAGTTCTCTCGCGTTGAAGTAGTATTCCGAGTAGAGAGGCAACCCTTTGCGAAGGGCGCTGGATCGAGATCAATCAGTCGCGCGAGCACGTTCGAGACGCGACATGATGGTGCGCGGGATGCATGTATCTCGAGCAAGATTGTGAGCGGGAGACGAGTGTCGGTATCTAGTGCTCCGGAAGAGACGTTGAAGAGATCGAACGAGGGAGCAAGCGCATCGGATCGCAATGAGGACGACAAAGCGCTCTCAGGGCGACAGCTGAGAGAACGCGCGCGCCGTTTCCGAGGTTGACAACCCCGTCTTGACGTGAACGACAGGACGAGAGAGAGAGAGATAGAGATAGAGTACCGCGCCGCGCGAGGGGTGCAAGGACCCGCACACGCGTAACAAGCACGGCGGAGATTTTGCAGTGAGTGACGAGAGGAAGCAAGTTGAGGCTTAAACGCTGGCATTACTGGCATCAAGGGGGGGAAAGTGTGAGAAGTGCGATTTAACGGCCGTTGGGATAACAACGCAGTAAAAGTGGGTGCACTGGGGCCCTCGGGACCGTTCGGCCGATACGGGCCCGTGGAAGGTGGGCCTGGTGGTGGTCCCGGGCCCGGCGAGGGAGTGGGGGCAGGGGTGGCCGCGGTCGCGGCTGGGGAGGTGGAGGGCTACGGGGGCGCCGGGGGCGGGGGAGGGGGCCCCGGGGGGGTTGGTACCCCCCGGATAAGGGTCACGGCCCTTGGCGGGCGTTGCTGCGCACCCCTGCCCGTCACCCAGGCTTGTAACATAGGTAAGAAAGCATGTCCTTTAGTCCCCGCTATATCTTTGGGCCCCGCGAATGGGCCTCGCCGCGTGCGATATCGCTTTTACATTTCGCGTACACCGGGAGATTAATCAAAGTTGGATTCGAAAGTCGAAAGAGTCGCGAGTAAGTGTCATTCGGCGCAGAGTTGTTAATAAAATACCGCGTGGGAATGCTGCCGCTCTGAAATATTATGGAAATTTCGTACAGTTGTCCGTCGCGATTGCGTATCGCGACGCGACTGACGGAACATTTCAAACGTTTTCGATTTTCCATCATGGAAAATAAACAGTTGATGATATTTAACGATATTAGGATCTCCGCGAGAGCGTATTCTGGAAATCAGTTTTATTAAAATGTGAACCACGAGAGTTTCCGGCATATGACAGTTTGAAAATCGATGACTGTACATACTTCCCCGTTATGAATATTTTAGACAAAATTGAGAGGGACGGCATACAATATTTATACATCCCCTAAATCTGTTGTAAATTCTGTATGAGACAACGTGCTCGTGAACAGTATTCTAAAAGGGAATGAATAAGGCACGTAGAAGAACCTCATTCTTCAGTTCGCATGTCATTTTATCGTATTCCCGATATTCATTTGACGCAGGCGCGCCGTGCAATCTTTTTATACGAGTAGAGCGTGTCTCGCGTAAAATAGGATGGATCCCGAAGTAACGTATCCCCTATAGCGCAACATCGGACCAATGTCATGCCTAATGCACCAGAGAACCGTGCAGGATACGCGCGACGCGTGAGACAGGATCAACCTTGTTGACGCCGAAGCATCTTTGAAACGCGTAATATCTGGATAGACAATTGATTCGAGTCCCCCAAGAAGGTTCTTCCCTCGAAAGGGAAAGAGATCGACGCTAATCAAGAACGACATCTCGTTTCTTATAATTAACGCTTCATTAATTTAATCCTCTTATCGCTTATTACATTTTCTGTGTTCATGTTTTAAAATGCATTTTAGATGTTGTAAAAAAATCTAAAACTGATACATGTACGCATAACTTGGTTGATAATGCTTTAAAAGTTGAAAAGTATTTTTTTTTTACCTGATTCAACATCGAGAAGTTCCATCATATTTTCTAGAATCGCGGTGGTCTACTAGTTAAGACCACTTTTTGCGCGAGTCGCCGGTTTCTTCGCGAGAGTTCTCGGTAAGGTGCGTTACTGCAAAGTACCTGTTGCTGTATGCGAAACTTTTGCGGACGATTTTTCCGCTCATTTTCGCTCGTTGCCGCGTTCGCGGGAGCGTCGTGCCATTTCGATCGATCTCGCGACGAAGGGCGTGAATCTCTCTCTCCCTTTTTCTATCTCTCTCTCTCTCTCTATTTTTCTCTCTCTTTCTCTCACTCGTTTCTATGCGAAAGAAACGTCACGCGTGAGAAGCTGCACGCACGAATAGATCACGAGTCAATGAACCGCTCAATAGAGAGTACAATCCCGCGACGTTATGCATGCAAATCTATGCTGCGATCGAAGGAGCGACGCACTTTTTTTCCGCTCGCTACGTCGCAATTGCGCGGGTCGAAATGACGTGGGGAAGTGTCTCTACACGCTTACGCCGCGATAGACTCGCGTCGAAGTTATTCGTAAGGTACAGGGGGAAGGCTTGGAAACTTTTTAAGGTATGTTAATGTATTTAAATCCCGCCGCGGTGAAGTCTGTCACACGTGCGAAAGCGAGCGAGTATAATTGTATATGTGACACGCAAACTTTTCTTTATATTTTTAAATAGTCGCTCGTATTACTCGGATAGTAATCTAGTAGTAAAAGTGAGTATGATCAGACGTAATTAGTTCGAAGCTGTTGCGTGAAAGACGGGAAACACGTGTCTGCTACGGAAAACACGTTTGATCTATTTTTCTTAAGAGAGATTTTCCACAATTACACGTTATAATTACTATTTAGGATACCGTAAGTATTCTGTAATAGCGTACTCTGTGTAATAGTAAAAGGCAATATTAAGAGTAATCATTCGCACATATATTACGTAAAATATTTATTTTCTTTTACAATTGACAGAAGTTTGCGTAGAAAATCGATATTTTTTCGTTTTCAGTTATTTTTTATACATTTTAATAGATTTATGAAAAACACAAATACACATATAAACATGAAATATTTCAAAAAATTATATCAATCGATTAATGAATTTAAATATTAGTTTAAATTAATGAATCAAAGATTGTATGTTTCCTTTGTATATTCCCAGAATTCTTTTCAAAGTATTTCGTTTTTCATCGGACAATAATTATACACTTACTTTTAATACCGCCAATTATTTTTATTGAATTAATTCGTCATTTGTTTTAGAAAGAATAGAAAGTGCTGATTACCTAGTTTACAGTTGTACCAAAGTCGTCGAGAAATGTATGTCTCTTATCGTGGATCACAAAAAATTCGCGTGATCTCAGAAATTAGTCTTAAGTAATTAAACACAATTAACGAGATAACTTTTAAAGTCCTATCTTCTTGAGATTTTTCAAGTCTTCCATTTCTCTCTCTCTCTCTCTTCTTTTTTTTCTTCGTCAGAACCTTTGATTCACCGAAGTCGGCAAATCGATTCGCCGCCGGCGCGACTCTTGAAAAATAGTAATTTAACCGCAATGGTAGTTTGCTGAATCTAGATATGACGTAAGCGATCTTAGTATGATTGAGGTAATTCGCTGAAATTCATTCTCTTGCTTCATCCCCTTCGCGTCAACCACGAGTCCGAGGGTGAGAATGCATACGTCGAAATATATACGAAATACTGTGAGGCTCCTGTATACATATACATATATACATATTTTTTTATTTAATATAGATATATGTATTGTATATGAGAATAAACATGGTTTCAGCCGATCATCAAAAGCGATTGTATTAGAAATTATGTTCGCGGAACGAGTTTTGGTTGCTTCAGCATTAATTTCAGATCGAATGAATTGGTTAAAAATTATATTTTTTTGTCGACCAGAATTAGAAGATTTGTTTTCTATTTATATCACAACGCTATTTATATCTTAAAATTTAAATACACGTGAGAGAATGATATAGATATAAATAGAATTTCTTTAAATTAGTATGTTTTAATTTTCGTTCATACTTTTTTCGACCCTGCGTCTTACCGTTACATTATCATGCCGTTTGATATTTAGTCTTATTATTTCATATTTCATATTTAATTTAAATAGATGCTACAAATTGTCTTTGAATAGCATTCTTCTGATTATTAATATAATATTAAAGATTTCAATTTTTTTTTATCACGTTATTCTCTCACCATTGATCTGGCATTTATGATAAAGATGTCTTGATAAAGTCTCCTCCGACGGAACAAAACAAGATCCCCGGCATGACGCGAGCAATGACGTCCAGCCGGAAAAAATCGGATTAAGCAATCCGATGTCGCTGGCTCAACAGGATTTTCGTCTCACGTCTCGCTAATCCTAATCTGGTTTATGCGATTCAACTAACTAGGTCTTTCTACGCTTTCCTATCTCTCACTTTTTCCGACCAGGTAATCGTACGTAAGTTAGTTTCCTAACAGTAATAAGCGATCGCATGTGTGACAGACATTTTGATACTTAGATAAATACTTGATTGAATAAGGCTGAGAATAATTTTACAAATCTTTTTCTTTACAAGAAAAAGATGAAATAAGAATGAGAGATAAGAGAATTTTACGACTATTTATATGCGTGGAATTAAGACATTTATGCGTCAAAGAAGAAAATTATTGAACATTATTTTAAGTACTTTTTAATGTCTCTACCGAGGATAGCGTCGTGTGACTACTTTACTTTAATCGGCATTGATACATGAACACCCTGTATGTGTCTTATATTCGTTAAGACCGTTATTCAAGCATTTAAGTCGTTTCGCGATAATATCGGAATTCTACGTGGTATTTATACGCGAGATTAGCTCCTAAACGTGTTACGTTAATTTATGTTATTGATTTCGTGATTAGATAACAATTTAACGCTTGAACGTACGGGCATAATTTCTTTTTGCAAAACTAACTTTAAATGGCCACTATGATAACTATAATCACGATTTAAAAAAAAAATCGACTCTAACTTCATGTTAAATACGTCATTAATCTAGAAACGTATTTTTAACAATCTTAATCGCTGTATTAGAATTTTATACAATCAGTATATGTCAAATTTGCGTTATATCGATTTTTTTCTGCCATACCTGTCCAATAATGATGTAATTTTTACAGTTTTCATGTTTATAAAATGAACTCAGCAAATCAATTTGCAAGAAATATAAAAAATTTTCAATCCAAGCTACTCGGTAAATATAATTTCAGCAAAGTTATATCAAAGCTCTTCTCTTTGTAGTTTCGGGCTTTGTATTTTCTATTAAATCCATCACTTTTGATACGGAACGACTCGAGAGGGAAAATTTTCAAAAGCAATAATGGTGAAAGTATTCGTTAATTAAAATAGATGACTTTAAATTCTTTTTGTTAATATTAAAGATTTGCGCCGTCCGTCAGGTGATCCGTTTTTGTTGTGTCAAGTCAAGAAGTAGCTCCGAGCATTAACGGCGGGGCGCATGCGAGTCGATTACGCGGAATAGTTTACGATCTCGAAGTTAACTTGCGAACGTTCACGGGCTACGTCGATGCCGTTCTACCACCCTCGCCTTTCTCGCCCTTCTGCGAGAGGGATGAGATGCGCAAGGTCAGATCTTAAGGGTGGGAGGTGGGTTGCTAGGTTGACAACCCTGCCAGCCAGGCAGAGGGACTCCGCCCATTGGCGGAAACCGCGGAAAAAAAAGGAAGAGGAGGGTGAATTCCGTGGGTCTCAATGATGGCGATAAAAACGGCGAGAGGGCGAACGGAGGGAAGAAAAGGAAAAAGGATAATGGCAGGGCGAAAGAAAAAGAGAGAAAAAGTGTAGAGAGGGAGAGAAACGAAGAGAGAGAGAGAGAGAGAGAGAGCAAAGGGCAAAAGAGCAGTCTCGTTCGCAAATGTTAATTAATGACGAATTATAATTATTCGCCGTGGGCCCAGTCGCGTAAGAGGCGCGCGAAAAAGCGACCGCGAAATTAGTCAGTGAAAGATTTGCGCAACTATAAATGTTCGAGCGCGATCGTTAAATTCATCGATGCAATAATCCGCAGCTTTTTGTTTAAGTGCCGCGAGATTTATGGTCGCGGTACCCCGTCGCGAAATCCTCCCTTTCCTCCTCGTCTTTTCTTCACAGGGAATTAGAGAGAACGCCGTTATGGCCAGACAATCGCGATGCAGTCGCAAAAATAGCGGAGTTTCAGCTGACCATTCGACGATCGTAATGCAAACATTTTAACCGCGATATTTTACATTGTTCAAATTGCCGTGCTCAAATTACTGAGCGATGCCCGGTAATTGAAATCTCAGTTAGCGCTCGGTAATTTTTGATATGTTTAATCGTTACTGTTATATTAACAATGAATGATGTACATAGAGGGCTGCAGCAGAAAATGTGCGCCCTCCCTCGATGAATTTAAAGACTTGTTTAACGAAACTGTAGTTTATCGAATTTTTTTTTTTATTGACGTTCGTCGACCGCCAACGGTTAATTTTCAATTATTATCGATTTATTTGTAATTAAACTAAAAATATATTTTATGATCATAATCTCGAAATCAAATATATAAAATACAATCATATTTTGGGTCAAAAATCAAGATATTATTTAATTTGACTTTTCAACAAATATTTTTACAACGCAATGTCGAGATAACGATGTAATAATGTGAATAAAATGAAATATTGTTTTTAGAAAGATATAAATTAGGATGCAGAAATTAGGCTCATGCGAGTCGACTAATATAGATAGCCTTGCACTGCCAAAGTTTCTATTGATGTGGCAAGCATTGCGACTATCTAGATTCAAAAAATGGTTTATAATTTACATTTAGCAATGTTTGTATTAGGTTAAGAAACGAATTAAACATTTCGTTGTATGCAACGCTAGTGAATTATCGCACGTACATCTGTAGTTGCTAACTCTTTATTTTCCTTTGTTTAAAAATTACTTAGTTCGAGTTAAATTCTGATTACGGAGAAAAAAAACATAATTGCATGCAATTCTCGGTAGCGTCAAAAAGATAATAAGAATCGATGTAAGAAAATAACGTCAGACGCGTCTAGGATGTCTAATGTAATGTAATTTGCAGAAAGTGCGCGATACTCTGTCAAGGTTCCATCGAAAAATCGTCCGCCCCAAATTCATTAGAGAATTTGCGAAACTTGAGAAAGAAAAACACGCGACTTTCGTCAACAGTCTTATCAGCTCGTAAAAAGTCCAATTTTTTCCGCAGATCGGATTAGTTGCCGCTTTACGTGATTAGTATGGCGATTATGTCGCATTGTTATATTTTTACACCGGTCTGGACTGTCAACCAGATCGTACAGCGATTTAACCGTCGAATATACAAAAAAGTCCAGCACAATGCACGCCTCGTTATGCACGCGCGCTCTTACAATGAAAGCGCTTAATCTTCTTTCTAAATAAAACGCGCGCCACGCTCGAAAGGCTCCCGAATCATTTCGATCGATGCTTCCAACGCGATTAATAAGCCATTTCTCTCCCTCTTTTTTTTTATATAACAAATCACCGCCACGCGCGCTTACTTTACGTATCTGCATGTGATTTTAATTCGACTCATTGCGGATAATTTCGCGGATAATTCCGATCGGGTTTCCATTGTGATAATTACTCGACGGGCGTTCCGAACGAGCCGGAAATTTAGCATTTATAAATAAATACGCGTGTCGCGAAAGAAGGATTTAACGTTGCTGAGCGCCCAGCGATATTTCACTCTTTCAGCACCGTAGAGCAGGATTGTATTATTCGAAATGGGGAAAGAAGGAGAATATTCTCGAGTATGAAACTGAAGCGTACGACGCGATTTGAATCACGCGATGCATCCGCGATTACGTTAAATCGCGTAAAGCCGGCGTTGCGTTACGCGGAATGCGTAGCGCATATTTACAGCGAAATGTTCAGCATTGCGTGCAGAACCAATATTAATTTAAGCTTTGCCCGGAACCAATGACATAACGTTTGTGTCCGCCGCGCGTGCATTAATAACCGTGCGTTAATATTTCATCAAATTTCAATTGAAATTTTCGAATTGGATGTATCAGATCGAGCCGTTTGACGGAGCGCAAAAAGATTTGCGCATCTCATCTTTGAGAGACGAGGAGAAAGAGAGAGAGAGAGAGAGAAACGGGTACTTTAAACGAGGAGGTGGGAGGGGAATATTGAGCTTGTACGGCGGAACTGAACGTCATGTCGTCGTAAGATCTCCGGGGCCCAAGTGACGGAGGTGCGTAATGTGTTCTCTTTTAATTTCAACAGGGAGACGCGGTCTGGCGATGCTCCTGTCATGTGCAGGATGCGAGAAACCGATAATGGATCAGTACCTGCTGAACGTTTTGGACCGTGCATGGCACGTCGAGTGCGTGCGCTGTTTCGACTGCAGAGCCGCGTTGCAAGACAAGTGCTTCTCCAGGGAGGCGAAGCTCTTCTGCAGGAACGACTTCTTCAGGTACGCGGCGTGTGTATGCGTGTGTCTATGTGCTTCCAATTCTCCACATGGAAAGAGATTCTTCCGACTCGACATTAATATTTAGAGCTAGTTATCTCGGAGTAAAATGCGACGGCACTATTAAACGCGTTGATCAAATTTTCTAATAAAATCCGTTAATCGTTTATTAATGATTTAATCGTTATGTATTTTCTGTCTACAAAAAATTAATTGACACTTAATAGAATTATCTTTTCATTTAAGGTGCGTGCTCTCGCATTTGCAAAACACCGACACCTTCCTCTTAAAGTGATCTAAATTACTGACGATTATTAGAAATTAATTAACCATTATCATAGATAGGAAATTATTATTATTGAGCGGCATTATTAAATATCGCGCATCTAATTAGAGCTTACGTTCATCATCTGCATGTATACATATGCATCGATGAATATAGATACGTCGATATAGGTTGAATATAGATCGACTACGTGACTATCTTCTCACGGTGCTGCTGCTACGGTCGGAAATACAGCCTAAAAATTTACGCGGCGATTTATGCGTAATCTCAATAATATATTGCGTGATATATTTACGATACAATGATAAAAAGTTTGCCCTGCGTTTCTCTTCCCATCGTTTCTCTCGGACTACTGCGAAAGTTCGCATTATCGAGCGGTGAATTCCTCGCCACTCCGTCACCTTACCCGACGATCTAGCCGTCTTCCCGCTTACGATCTATCGGTGATGAATCACGCGAGAAAGATCGGCCGTCGGCGTTTTTGCGTGATTAAGCGACGGATCGGCGCGATTCGAGAAAAAGAGATCCCTCGCGGAGAGTAGGCCTTGGCGTTTTCGCTCAGCCCGATCTTAACCCGCCGTTGCCAAGACATATGACAAATCTTCGGATACTCTAAACGATGATATTGTCTTTACAATTGTTCTGTCATCGTTATGAAAAAAAATTTTTTCAACAACTTTTCGATCATGCTACTTATTAGTGTAATTTAATATCGAGGATTAAACTTAATTTTTCAAGGTATTTTAAAATGTTCGTTATGACCTAAATTCTTAAAGCTGAGCTTATCGCCGAGTTAAAATATTTTTAGTCTGTGATGCACAAATACGCTCGTGAATAAGTGATCGTCGAAACGTAAATTCGCGCGACGCATGTTTACGTATCTTGGAAAAATACCGGAGTGATTCGCCAATGAGTCCCCGGTGGTCTTACATGCGACACGACTCGTCGAAACGCGAGCGAAATTTTCGAAACGCGGATTACCAGCGGCTTGCCTTAAGTCGGGAGTCGAATCACACTCGGGGGGTTCTTAAGCTTCTCCCGCGTTGTCGGAAGTTCGCCGGAAGGAAAAGTAGTTCAACCTAGTGATTTGAATTAATGATCGTCGCGCATAGAGGCGATTTAAACGGCTCGGCAGCATGGCCGGTGATTAATTCAGACACCCGTAGAGCAAATTGCTTTCGACGTCGTTTTCGGCGGCCGCTTTATTCCTACGCCCATCTAGCGCTGCAAAATTAGCGGAGGAATAATAGCGCGATACATCGTTGCGAGCAATTTCGTATCCCAGACTATTCCTTTCAAGTATTCCTCCCCTCGTGCATTTCTAATTCTGCAAAAATTTAGAAAGGTAACGCATACGCGTAACGCTGTCGCGAATTATTGCCATGTCCCTTGTTATGCGTATTTCATATTGAATTGCAAATTACTGTTAGTGTCATTATTGTAGGCATCAGTAATGTTATCGTTATTAAATGCCATAATTGGTCTTTGAAGCTCAATTTGAACTGAAATTTAAACTGATTGAAGTGATGCTGCAAATTATCGTTACGGTGGATCGTTACGTCGCAAAATGTAATTAGTTTTCTCGATCGCTTGCGATTCAAAAAGAAAAAGAAAAGAAAAAAGAATCGACGCCGCCGCAACCGGTCTTTATTATTCGCGACGTCAAACCGGCCGTAGATCTGTCGCATCCTACGGTCCTTGCCGTTCCACGTGGGTGGCGAACTATGATATCACCGTATCGATTAGTCAAGGCGAAAAATGGCGCGTTGGCCGGCATCGCGCTGTGGCGAATTCAATTTCGCGGCGGAACTTTTCTGCGGTAGCCCGGCCGCGCGGATCGTTTGCAAACAAAATCGCCGCATTCCCGGACGCGGTTCCCGCGGAGAGGAGAGGTGGCCGCTTCTTTCGTGACTTCTGGAAGTGATGAACGATCCTCTTTGTGAACCGGCGGCAGAACCGCACTGTAGCGCGCGGGGGTCGGTGGAGGAGCGTCTCCGATACCGTATGTACACGAGCGTGTACGAATGTATAACGAACTGTGTTGTATACTTTACGAGGCAGCTACTTTGCATCTTCCGACCCGATGAAAAATTCATCAGCCTGATCGACGCGGCGATGGAAAAAGCGTCGCGATTGCGGGACGCGCAAGGCCCGCATCCTTTCGCCGATTCGCCAGCGGGCGCAATCGGCCCGGCGATCGCGACGGAAGCTGCGTAATTTGTAAATTAAAATTGGATAATTGAGTATCGTGTAAATTTTCATAAATTCTATGAATATTATTGAGAAACACGTGGTCGCGATATTCAACTGAGGATTCCGATCAAATCTCGATTAACTTAATTGACGATTAATTAGTAAAATTTCTAGCCATAATTCGTCTTCAATCCAATCTTCTCTTTCACATGTCAGACAACAACAAAATTAATAACTCTATCTATATTAACGAAATGTTGCAAGCATTATTTGACAAGTTAATCGCCGCTTAAGTTAATTAGAATTTACTCGAAGTCACCCTGAAATAGAGGCAGATATTCGTTTTAATATGCGAAAATGTTGAGATCCGTAGTCGGAATCTTTTCCGCCCCTCTTCCCCCGTCCGCCTCCTCGCCGCCGCCATACGAGATTCTAATTCGAATGGGACGATCGAATCATCGAGTCGGGTTTACTTAATGAACGTCGTCGGGGTGCAAGAACGGGACGTCCAAGGACGGTAACGTCGACGGGGCACGGGGAAAAATACGTTCGGCCGCGCTCGGGGGAATTCTATAACACCTCCGGGAGGTCCTGTTCCCGGCGTAGCGAGCGGTTATACGTGCGGTTATGGTAACCGGTCTCCACGAGTCGCAGCAAGGTCCTTAAAGGTCGATAATGGCCCCGTGGCGTGGCCCACGGCGGGCCCCTCCGGGGCCCCACGATCAAAAGGGCCGATGTCCCCGTTTCGACGCCGCCGCGCCGCGCGACGGAGCGGGCCATCGACCGCGGCAAAAATTATTGCCTTAAAATACGATCCGCCATTCTCTCGAACGGCCGAAATGCTGATGAAAACATTACCGGCGGGCCCCGGCACTGTGTCATCCGTGTGCGGCGCGGCGGCGGCTCGAGACGCTGCACGGAGAGGAGACGAAGCGGGTGTCGCACGCTCGTTCGCGCGCTGATTCTCTCCGCCACGGACAGCTACCGAAAATTAATGAATGAATAATTCAATGGCCGACGACAGGGTTGCGCAAGACGGCGCTGCTCCGCGTTATCGATTTCTACCTGTGGCACTCGGCAAGTCAGTCTTGACTATTTATGAAAGCGCTAAATTACGCCCGTTCGTATTGGATTTTCAGCCTCTTCTTCAGATTTCGTAGATTTATCGCCGCACTTCGTTAACGGTATCCCCCCGCCCATCGTCGGGTTATTTAGGATGAAGTTACAATTGCAACGTCCGCGATGTTACAATCCCTTTGAGAAGGCTATACATATTGTGTTTTAATTCATTTTCGTTGCGCTTTGTTAACATCAATCTTTCCATCTTTTGTTTAAAAAATTTTTAAGCCGAAATCTTTAACTAATTATACATTTACGAAAATTCAGATAACAATATGTATGGATTTTTATTATTTATTACATTGTTATTTTACTCAATTCTCTTTGATTAGCGAACCCTTTAAAAGAACTTGCGTGTGTATGTGTGTTAATTGAATTAAAACTACTCATATTTTCTCACGTTTTTAATCAGTCGAATGACGCGTTTCCGTAAAACTTATCTATATTAGCTTTTTAACTCTTGATATAATCTGATTGTTAATCTGATTTAGGTAAGATATTATCGAGCCTGACATGCGACAGAAATAAATAGAGAGTCACGGACTCTCGTCGTTGATAATTCATTGATATGCCGACGGGCTACGGTATCATCACCGGCGTGTGGCCGATGATTGCCTCGATCGTTACATGCATCGTTACGTACGCTACAGTGTTGCGTTGTGCGCGACGCCGCGATCGCAATTAACATATATTTTTCCGTTAACGAAGCAACGCGCACATGTCGATTGAATGAAAAGTACTCCGGGCACTCACGGGTCCAGTTTGCCTCGAGGACACGAAGTTACTTTACGTAACGGCGTCGACGGTAACCGACGGAAATATTGCGCAGGCGATATTAGTGTTTTACGAGGGTGCTAAATAACACGGTAGGACGCAACTTGAGGCGCGACTCGCGAATCTTTTCTTTTTTTTTTTTTTTTCTTTGACTTCCTCGCCGATCGCGACACGCGTTCGAATCGTCGCGATCTCGCAACAGTTTCGCACGCAATGCATGCAAATGGAACGAGGACGAAAAGTTTTCCTTGAATATTACTTTGCAATAAGCCAAAGAAATATAAAAACCTTGTCACTTTTCGCATATTTTTATCTGTCAATTATGTTTCACTTTGTTTATGAGAAATTATTTTGTTCAGAGTAAAGACTTTACTTTTAAGTGATTGATAAATATTTTTAAGACCGAAATAATTTACGGAGAAAAAGTCAAAGATCTTGAAACTTGAAATCTATATATCCCTTACTTGTTTTCTTTATTTCTTTTATGTGTTCCTCGCAAGAATTATGCCTCTCCAAATTCTCTTGCTTTTGTTAATATTAAATCACGGTCGCGGACATCGATATTTCGTCGGATAATTGAAGGATCACGCGTCGCCGTGGCTTTTCGTGGCAAAGGGCGCCGACGTGGCAGGCCCATTGTCCTTCCACTCGGCTCTCGAGCTCCGCGGGAGTGGACCCATCGAAACTCGAACGTGGAAACATTATAAATGCGGCGTGACGCCCGCTACGAGTCGTAGGAGAAGTTTGTTGGGCGTGACGGGGCCGGCGCGGGTCGCAGGGTTGGCGAACATCGGGCGGGGAGGAGGAAGGAAGGGAAGGTGCAGCTCTCGGGGCCCCGTTTCCCTTCCAGGAAGGCCCGGCAATAGCATCGCGATGCGTACACGCCGCCTATGTGTGTGCGCGCCCGTGAACGTTTTTTTTACAAACTACCGACTGTTGCGTCACGCCGGGCCCTCTTATTCGCGATTAACAAGAATCGCTCATGCTCATTTATAAACAGCTGAGAGAATGATTAATCATGCGTACGAATAAGAGATTGAGTTGTTCCCAGTATTGTCCCACCGCGCTTCGCGTAATTTTAGATAATTATACAACAAGGAACGAGACATTGTTAGATCCTTCTTGCGGGGGGGGATTAATGTAATACTAAATCCGGTAATAAGCTTCCAACTGGAAAAGTTATAGCGGTTTTAGTAGCTGTAAACCGTTGGCGACAGCCAGTCTGATGGTACCAATCGCAATTTTTACGAGGTGCGAGAAAAAGCGGCGGTAGGAAAGACTACTTGAATCCAGTCTCGGAGTGCCTCGGTAACAAATTCTCAAAGCGAAGTAACGTTTAAGTAATACTATATAATCGCGCCGGCCGAGGTGGCGAAAATAAAGTCACGATAAGGATAGAGCGAGAGAGGTGGTGGGAACCGAAGAGACGAGAGCGGAGAGAACGACAGAACGATTTGAATCCATTTACTATGCTCCGATAACGAGCCGGTTGAAAAACGGTGGAATAATGATATATAATTGACAGGACTATAATAAAGCTAAATGCAATCCGTTACCGCGATTATATGCCGAAAGAGAGATGCGACGGTGGGCGACACCGGGAAGGGGAAAAAAAAGAGAAGAAAAGGGGAAGAAAAGAAAAAGCGATTATACGAAGGCGGGAAGGCAAGGAAAGAGGAATGGCCTAAATTCAGGGCGACCCCTTTATCGCCTCGGCCTCTTGAATTTTATGCGGAGGCCCTCGTTTCCTTCTGCCCCTCCTTTTTTTTTGTCACCGCGTTACGCGCCCCGTTAAAACGAGACACACGAGCCACATTTCGCTGTAGCCACGACGCGGAGAGATTATGTATGAATGCGAGGCATTTTTATGCGTGCAAACAGACGAGAAACGCGAATTACGTCCGGTGAGAATTTTAGGGACGCTATTGCATGAGTGACGCTCCCGCGCGGCGTTAATGTTTTATTTTTTTCCACCCTTATCGTGTGTACAACTAATGCAATTTATTATCTACCTGTTATACTTGGTCCTGTAACAGTAGGAATTAATTTTACATTCATCCCGAAGTCACGTTAATATCGAGGCATCCGAGACGTAAATAAATTCTGCAAGCTATAAGAGAACGAGGAGTTTATACAATTTTATTCGACGAAGCGACATTTAATTGAGTTTTGTTTTCTCTCTTCCTCGGAAAGCGCAATGTACAGTCGCAAAATACATTCCTCCGTAACTTTTGCCACGGAGGAAGCTACTTCTCCAAACCTGTCGTACGGTTTGAATGACATTATCTGCGTGCCGAAGCCAAGATAGCGGCTCTTATTTGTAGAAACCAGATCTGTGCAGCAGGCAGTCTCTTTTTACTTCCCACCTCCCTTTTTTTTTCACAATACGCAATTGTGCGACGATCGTTGCGAGTCCGCTGATGCGCGATCACGGTCGCAATCGCCGATATCTCACGGATTAATATCCGCGCGATTCGCCGGAGGAGACACGATCGCGCGATAAGCAGGTACGCGAGTTATCTCGGCGGATTCAACCGGCGAAAATTCAACGGCTGAGTTACGGTCGCTTTAAGCGAAGGTGTCGGCGGCGGCTATCATTACCTTGAACCCCGTGTGGCCGCGATTACGGGAAACACTTCCCGAAGAAGAAAACTGCCGCGCCGCGGAAGGGCATCACACGGCTAATTGGATGCAGTTAATTAGAGACCGTTCGCGCGGCAAATAATCCCCCGATGCCGCGAGGGTATCGACGCGAGATCGGTGGTAGAAGATCGCCGGAGACGGAAAATATCGCGCTGATTTGTTAACAATTTTAACGCAGGGGCGACATTGCGATATCTAATTGCCAAAAAGCCGCACGAAACTTCTTCAATATTTCAGAGTCTTATCTCTCTAGACTAAAGTCAGGTCTGAGAAGGCACCTTGAAATGCGAATTTTAACAAAATTAATTTTTTGATTGTCCAATTTATTCACATTTGTCCATAAATAATCGCTTTTTCTCCACCTTGCAAGAAAAATAAAAAAATAATTCATTTCGCGAACCCTAAGTGCGTTTTTTCTAATTATATTTGGATTCTGATTTATTATTTGTCCACTATTATAATAATATTATCTATTATTTTTCTTTCTTCTTCTTTTTTCCGAATATTGAAATATTTTTCTTTTAAGTTTCAATTATTATTTCTCATATAAAAATTTAAGATATTAAATGGTAATTCACCATAAATTTTACATGCATCTTTCTACTTTATCTGAACATTTTGGTTCATATAATTCATATAATTTAAAACAAAACTTAATAAAAGTACTGATACCGAAATATTTTTTATTATGTTTTTAATTTATTTTACAAGGAGGACAAAAGTTATTTATGGACAAGTGTGGACAAATTGTGGTCAATTAAATGTTATCAACATCAATTCGAAATATCAACTTCACAAGCCTACTAGAGTCAAATGATTAGAAAACGATAGTGAAATGTTAGCTATAACAAATACTAAGTATAATATTAAAATAAAAGTAATATTTTTTCCCATTTTTCTCATATTTATCGTTCACGTTGCTTCAGAAAGTTACAAAATTATGTAATTCCACAAATTATGTAACAATGCGCGGATTAAACGTGTGAATTAAGCATAAGCATCTAAGATAATGAGCATAAATAGATAGTGAGATTTATTTCACCCCGCGGATTAAATCCGCGTTAAGGAGGATTATGCACTAAGTAAGTACAATGTAGCTGACAACTTAATATAATTGCAAGCGTACGACTTTGTCTTAAAGCTTGACTCAAGGCGACAACGCACGAGTTCGTGAAAGAAGTTTGATAAAGGTTAATAAGATTCATGCATATCTAAATTACGTAATGTAAGAAGCACGGCGATCTTTGTGGAAAACCACTGTGACGGTCTATTAATATCGCCGGACAAAGAGAAGAAAGATTTAAAAAAACGTGTTGTAGTAATAAATAGTCGAGAGGGGAAACGCACGGTACCAATTATAAACCGAGATAATAAGAATTATGGAAAGAAGGGAGGAGAGAAAAAGAAAGAAAGAGAGAGAAAGGAAGGATCTTACTTTACACGTGGAAGGGTTACTTGTCTGTTCCGCGTTGTCGAGCAAATTTATATCGCGCTGTCCCCCCCGGTGATTCCTCTTTCCCGCTGCTGCTGTCGTACGTTAGATAGCGTCCGCCGAAGGGAGATTAAAGGGAGGGAAGGAAGAGAGGGAGGGGGGGAGAGAAAGGGAAAACGAGGGGAAAAAAAGAAAATGGAAGGAAGAAAAACGAGAAATATCGTATCTTGAAATATCGGCGCCCGCGGCGCGCCGCGGCGGAGTGTCCCGCGCGTTATGTATGCACTGCCCACGATCGCGCTTTTATTTCTCCGCGCTCTCGTATTTGCAGAAGATTATCCGCGTTGCGTCGCCGCGCGCCGGGCGCGCGCTGCGAACCGTTTATTTTCGGTTCCGCGTTGCGTTCGAGTCGTCGCCGAGTTAAACCGGCTTGTCCACGACAAAGCTAATCTTCGCACGGTTGTATCGTGCGATAAAAAAAAGAAAAGATGAATAAGATGGACACGGTGCATTAGAACGACATGAGAGCTATTGTGCTTTGGACATTGGGACTTTGCTAAAGACATTGAGTTTCGACTCGGTTTCTAGCCGGTGTATCCTTCTGCTTAGTAATTTTTGTAGAATTAAAGAATATTGAGATTTTAAATTTGAGCTACCTTTGTACAGTATTTTCTATTTTATTTTAGTGTGAAAGTTTCTTTCTTAATTATAATGAGAGGAATGAGTAAATTTTGAGAGAGAGAAAGAGAGAGAGCGATTAATAATGAAAAATATTATATTTCTACAATATCTATATGTTAAGAATACAGTATAAATTGCAGATATTAACAAATATCTCTTCTTCTCTGTCTCTCGGTACATCAAATTAAAATAAAACATTAAAAACAAAAAATACTCGATAATCGCTGGTCAAAAGCTCTCAGTAACAGGTGAATGAATTGTCAAGATTTTAAATGACATGGAGCGATAGTATTTACATTTAGTACTTACATTTTGCTATCTAGCCCGATCGTTACATAAAGCGTCATTTTAATCAAGTATAAAATAAATTTATATAAAAGTGTCCCGCTGAAATTAATGTTTCATAAAATTATTGGGCAATTAAACGGTACCCTTTAATATCGCTTTCGAGAGCAAAGTGCATCCGTCGGTACCTGCTGCGCCCCTTTCGTGACTCCGATCGAAATAATTCCCCCGCGTGGCGAGAGAGGCGAATAACAAGGGGGCCCTTTTCGAGGGCATCCATCCCAGGATCGTTCGTGGCGTGCCCGTGGGACGCGTACCGTTCGTCCGTCCGTCTATCCGCGATATCACACGCGCGTACCCGTTCTCTCGGGTCCGTGGCAAATCGCGCCCCGGGCCCACCCCCTTTCTTTTTTCCCATTCGGGCCCGCCTGTCCTATATTTCTTGCTCCACGCTCCGGAATTCCAGACGCGGCTCTTTACGCTCTCCCTTTTAAGGGAGCTATCCGATTTCTTCCCTTCCCCTCTCGCTCCCACTGCCACCCTTCCCCCCCCCCCAAGTTTCGTTCCTCCCCTCGGCGCACACGCCGTGGGACTACGTAAGCCTTTCTATTAATGATTTTTACGGCCTGCCTTCTTCTTCTTCTTCTTCTGGGACTTTCTTCTTTTTCTCCTCTTCCCAAGACAGACCTGTCTTCTCCTGGGAGAGAAAAGAAAGACGGGAGAACGAGGTTCACTACAGAGATGCCCCTTCAGGGTGCAACGACAGGCGCAGCTGCACCTGCAGAAGTCGGCACGGTCGCGACTAATTACTATGATCAATTAAATAATTCCTGTAATTAGACCGAGCTGTGGACGTAATGATGTCCGTCATTGTCCCCGTCGTTATCCTCGAAAGCATCTCCGGGATCACCTCGGGCGCAGCTTCCGCGACGATAGTTTCGTTGTCCGGAGCGTGAGCGTTAATTCGGACAGCTTGATGGATAGTTCGGCAAGAAAAAGCGCGCCGACCGGCTGATTACAGGACGCTCTCGCCGAGCGGCATCTCGCAATCACGCGATCCGACATCCGAGTTGATCGATAAGGGGCACTCCCTCGGCTTCTGCCCGTGGAAAACTGCCCGTTCTTGTTATCGATTCGAACGGGATCGCTATCGACGGGTCGCGATCGATTCTGAGGTAAATTCACGGTTAAATGGATACAGAAATTCTTTATTTTTAAATGCATAATTTTTCTAGTTTGAGATAATTTTTTTTTACTAGGAACTCTGTGCACTTAGCTGACAAGAGAAACTTTAGAATCGAGTTTCAGCTCTCAAAGTTTCGTTTAAAATTCAATGTCAATGTTTTGCGGACCAACATTCGAATCTTCAGTGGCATTGTTTCACGTTTCCCCAACTGTCAGAGACAGAATATCGATGTCAAAAGTACTCAGAGTGTACTAAACATTTCTAATTGAACGGTGGCACTTATTGATGAATGGCGTCGCCCGTCGCTCGCTCGCGTATCGCGAGGACTGGTTCGAGCGCGAATGCAGGTCGCGAAACGTTGGCGAAAAGTATTATGCAACAATAGACGATAATCAGCGGACTTTTTGCATACCGCCGTTTCCTGGAAAGATGTGGGTCTTTGTGCCGTAAAATCGCGCCGATAACGCCGTATTTGCAGCTATTTGTTTTGCATTTTTTACCGTTCACCGGTTGACGCAATTTTAAGATAATTATCTTTCTCGCTTTACAAAAGGTGGAGAGGGAGAGGAAACATTTTTCTCTCCCCGGCCGGCGGTTTCTTTCTCTCGTGATTGATACACTCTATGGGGTACAAATTAAAGAAGTTCAAGGCGCTAATCAAAGCGACGCTTTCCTCGTCCCACATTTACCTATTCCATTTCTATACGCGCGTCTTTATGAGAGGTAATCTCGATCGGCGATTCGAATGCGTACTTTTACGGGAGATATCCATCTTGCTCGCGAGAGAGGAGAGAGTTGGAGCGCGCTCGGGCACGATGGACGACGGTGCACCGGCGTAGGTAAGTCGCAATACGCGAGCACAATGTTGCCGCGGACACGTGCACGGCAACCTTTGATATTCACCGGCCGTGCGCGAGCAGAGCCCGGGCTCCACCTAGGCAGGAGAAAGAGAGAGCCGTGTATATCTCTCCGTTTGAGATATACACGTGCGCGCGCGCGCGACTTTCTCCCTCTCGTCTCCTTTTTTTTTTCAATTCGCGCTCTTCCTTTTTCGCGAGATGCACGTCAACCGCGAGACGTAAAATATTTCAGAGGCGGTTAAAGGCTGCGGTGGGAAACCTCTCTCGCAGCTAAGGGAACGCACGCGGTATGCGCGAGGCGGATTAGAGAAAGAAGCCGCGCGTTGCGTCAAGTTTCTTGGGTGCGACGGGCACGATGAATAATTGCCGATCCGTCAATGGCTTCACGCGCATTTGAGATCTATCCGTCTGTTAAATGGCGATGGTGTCGAATTACGCGAGACGCGGCGGCGGCGGCGCGATGATAATTAATATCGCAACGAATCCCGGGAAAACTCATTAGAATCGCATGCCTGCGAATGTAATGCGCGAAAAAAGAAGAAACGACGGACGCGTTCGTAACGCGTTTATTTAGCTGTCACAATTCGTCGTTCTAATAATTCATTCGTTTAGCAGCCGTAGTTTAATTTATTGTTCGCATGATATTGCGCATTACTGGTTGAAATATTTAATTCTGATTAGAGGCAAATTAGTCATCCGACTTTCGTCAACGTGTCACACACGACTTTCGCATGTTACATTTTAATGAGCTACAATTTTTTATATCCCTCCATTGATTTTACACTGAAAAAAAATCTGGTTAAAAACGGACGAATCAGAAAAAGCTTGTAGGATTGATAAATATTGACAATTATTCTGATTATTAAAACTGAGAAAAAAATCGTTTATACGAACTAAATTTATATAGTTGTTTAACCCAAGATTGATTCAACAATTTTTTACTTGCATTAAAAAAAAGTATAGTTTATTTATATGATATTTTTATGTCATTGTGATGTTTAGCTGAACGCATCGGACTAAATATTTTAGTTAGATGAAATATATTTTGCGTTTTTCAACAAATATTTTTTCTCAGTGAAGTTATAAAGTATTGAATTCTATTATAATAACCAGAATACTTGATCAATCCTACAAGATTTTCTGTTTCGTCCATTTTTAACTAGAATTTTTTTTCAGTGTACTTGATCTCTTTTCCTTTCTTATGCGAACGAAAGTCTTCTTACTTTAAATTACACGTGAATTGCGATTTTCGGACGAGTTTGAAAGTATTGCGCTCGGGGATTAGAGGCGCGTTCAACAGTTCGCAATTAACGGGGCGGTTTACGGAGTATTAACAATTCACGCGGCTTATGAATTTGTTAATATCGATTAACGCGGCGGTGTGCGCGATCGCAATAACACGTAAACACGAAGACGTAAATGTAACATCGACGGATCGTTTTCTCGTCGTATTTTTTTTTCCTCTCTTTCCCCCGGCGACGGCGGCGGCGACGGCACGTCGCGAGACGTCCCGCACTTGCATTCCCGTCGGACGTCACGCGTCCACTTGGTAATAAAGCGCGGCGAATTGGGTCGCTTGATACGGCACCCGGCAGCAGTCAATAAAGGGAGATTCCGCGGGATTTATTGTGCGCTCAAACGCTCAAACGTCGATGCAACAGCGCGCCTAGGCGCGAACGGCGCCGTGACCGTCAGGTACACCGAGAACAATTAGGCTAACAATGACTCTCAAGCGACGTCCGGGTCACGACTCCCCGGCGTTGCGTCTCCTATTTCTACGTGCTTTACGAGTAGCACGTACTTTTTATGGTCGCTCGCGCGATAATAACAGTGTTGAATGAGAAATGCAAGTTGGAAAAAAATTGCAATTAATATCAGCGCATGTGCCGTTTTACACTCGTTTCCTTTTTTTTCCCAGATGCGTTTTCACGTTTATAAACTAGCGATTGTGAGAAATTGATAGCATTTCAGCAGCCATTTGTGGGGTAGACATTAAAATTAAATTTACAAAAGACTGCGGCTGTAAAATCAGAATCACGGATGATAATAAAAAAAAATTATTTTTTCACAGTTAAACGGAAAATATAACGCGCAATGCGAAAAAGAAATGTAGTAATAATAAAAAAAAGTGAATATGCGAGTAAAAAGATTCAGAGGGGGATTTCAGTATTTTTATATTTGCGAGATAATACGTAATTCTTATGATTTTCAATCTCCGCTCCTTTGAATGATGCTGTTAATGGCGTAGATTACAAAGTATCGAAAGGTGCAGGTCGATAAGTATCGCCCTACCGAATTGCTAATAAGCGACCGATTTCGTGATCTCTCCGGCGATCTGCCATCCGCGTTTAACTTGTTTATTGTTGGCATAACGACGACGAGCTAGGGAGGGGGATCGATTGAGACGTCCGCTCCTCGGAACACGCCAGCCCTAAGGGCCCCGGCTAATTGCTATAATTAATTGCGTGATTGCTATAGTTAGATCGATCCGGATTGCCAGTTAGAAGAGTGTAGCTTCTGCCATCGTAATGATACACAGTCACAGATATACCTACATCGGCTTGACGATTGTTCCGACTTGATTCAGAAACGCGCCGACCGGAAGTTGCGAAATTTGCCCATTCTTTCTATCCCTTTACGTAATTTAATTTTATGATTTTTTTATATACAGTTATATCTTTCTATATAACTATAATTTTTATATCTTTCTATATAACTATAATTTTTAATGCTATATATAATTTCAATAAATTTAATTTACCAGTTTATTCTGGCAACACATACGCAAAATATTGTCTAATATTCTATTACATAATTCTCAAGTTTATTTTTCTCAAGATTACTGCATTCAGTTTTATTTATTAATCTTTTGTTATAACTTGGCAATGTGATTTTCTCAATTCAAGACATAATCTTGCAACCCTCTCGAGAGACTTCTTTGTACGATAGTCAACACTTGGATGATTTAAGTTTTCGATGACGCAACGACGTAGTAGAAGAACCTTCTAACGAGAGATCGGTAAGGCGTCTGAAAAAAAGCAAGGCGCTTAACGATTCGGTGAGGAAGAAAAAAAATATCGGGCGGACCGGCGGTGCGTTTTTACGACTCGGTAGGGCCTCGGCTCTTTATGCCGGATCGGAACATTAAACCGCCATCTCTTTAAAAGCGCTGTATTTCTTTCATCGACATTTGCGGTCCGACTGAGTTACAAACAGAACTTGTAACTTTCACATTCTATGAGTATAGCCGTTCCTACGGTCAACTCGACTAGTCGAAGGCATTTAAGTCGAGCGTGGCGTGCGCCAACCCTTTCCGTCGGCGACGTCAAAATAATTTCACTGTCGGACGCCTCGGAGTTTCGCGGAGTAAATTGCAGATTAAAAAAGATCGCACCTCGCTAGTTTCCGCGAAAGGTCTATTATCGAGCTGAGAAATATGATCCATGGCACTCCCTCCCCCCCTTATCTGCCGGGAAAAATCATCGAGAGCCGCGTCGTACGTGTGATAATAACACGTTGCGTGGCGATACTTGCGGTTTAATGATTAGGGGTTCGCGTTAACGCGCCACGACGAAATTACAACATCGCACGGATAGGGCATGCCTTCGCGAAAAAGAAGGGTAGTGCGAAAAATGACGGAATCGGGGGTATACGTATGATTAACTTCCTTTGGTACCTTTTATGCGTAATATCAACCTTGCTTAACGATCCCGTGAAGCGTCCAACTTCGATGAGTCTTAAAGAAAAATTGGAAAATTAAATAGGATTACTATGGTCTAGCTATAGTTTAGAAACACGGACATTTTCCTCCCCCGCGGAAATTCCGCCGTGTGACTCGCAGCTGACACCGAACGTTTCAGTCTCCCTGCCAATCTAGCGTGCACTTTTATTTTTTACTAATATGCATTGTCAGTCTTGATTGGCCCCTCAGCATAAGATTAACATCGATTTTTATATTTAAAGTTTGAGAGAATTAAAATGAACTTTTTTCTTTCCAACGGACAAACTTGCATTTTCTTACGGTGCACTGTAAAAATTTAGGGTAAAATTACATGTAATTTTGAGACTCACAGAAATAGTTTTAAATTGATTTATTTCTAATTTTGCAATATAAAAGTAAAAATAATTCCTTAATTTGTTTTTTAGTGTATCTCAATATCTATAATAGTGAATCTCACAATTTCTATAAAATTACATGTAATTGTGCGATTCACTACTATAGTTGTAAAATTCTACGTATTTATGATTTTGCAGTCAGAAGTAAAAATAAGTTTTTAGTTTCTAATAAATTTTTTTTATACTGTATACACTGTAAAAAAACAAATTAAGAAATAATTTTTACTGCAAAATTAGAAATAAATTAATTTAAAACTATTACAGTGAGTCTCAAAATTACATGTAATTTTACACTAATTTTTTACAGTGTACAAGAACCGAGCTCCTCGACACTTTGAACACCTACGCGCTTGTTATCCGCCCTTTCGTCGGCTCACCAGCGATAAATCTGTATTATATCTTTCTAGGCGATACGGCACCAAGTGCGGCGGCTGCCTCCAAGGGATAAACCCGCAGGACCTTGTGAGGAAAGCGAGGGACAAGGTTTTCCACCTGAATTGCTTCACCTGCCTGGTGTGTCGGAAGCAGATGAGCACCGGCGAGGAGCTCTACGTCCTGGACGACAACAAGTTTGTCTGCAAGCAGGACTACCTGTCGGGCAAACCACTGCCGGACACGCATCATGTGCACGGTCATCACGGTGAGCCGCCCAAACTACCCCCTTTTCGTCATTAGCCGCCTCGCGTAACAATGTTATCTCGACGCCGATCACATTATCGTACTTATTTATACATAAATCCTGCATCAAAGGGGGCAACGGGAACAAAGTTAGGGATTGCACAGCATTAAATTCGCGTGTAATTATAATAATTCGCGCGGAAGATTAAATTGCAGCGACGTCCAGTAATTAGATTTCTCCATTATTGATAGCAGCGCCGATAAATAATTCCGCGATCGAAACAGCAAACAGAATCGAGAAAGTAAAGTTTGATCTACGAAGACGGGGGCACTTCGGAGTATCACAGTTCGTACTGTGTACACTGTCCGCTCCGTTTACAGATCGATTCGTGGGATTTAAATTTAAGCGATATCCAAGAGAATCCACGTGATCTCCGCGTTTGTCCATACTTATCTGTTGCCAATCGATATCGAGACCAATCCCACGCTGTTTTCTAATTTCTGACGATCGATAATGTGATTGCGATATTTTAGGAATATCCAGCTTTTAAGTTTAACAATTCTATTATTCATTAAGCTGAATGCGTATAGTTATGTATATATGCGGATTAACATAATCTCGTATTTCTCGTAACGGATATGGATATTATCGATGGATATTTATTGATATGGGAATATATGTACGTATGTGAATATTTATTCATACAAACCGGAACATTACTAAAAAGTTGGTCGATATTATAAAATCGTAAAGACAATCGATTATTCGGCGATGTCAAAGTTATCCGTCTGGCTCGATGAAATCTCTCTCTCTCTTTCATTAATAAAACATAATCGGCAAGCGAAATATAATGGCAAAGCGATTATTATAGGAACGTCGATGTATTAGAAGCGTATTAAAGTTTCGGTCTTCAGCGGCTCGGCCTAAATACGTCGCGCGGGCTTGCTACGCCGCGATTTCGACGTGGCACGTGGCTGTCAGCGGCACGCGGCGATCGATCGCGGCTCGAAAATTTGCGCGAAATCGCGTTTGGCACACGCTCGGCTCGGTGCGCAAACAAAGTCAACGCACAATCGCCTTCCATTATATCGATCTCCGCGCCGCTGTCACCGGAACGCGGCGCCGCTGTCCGGAGGGGGGTAGGGCGGTATTATCGCGACAGCTCCTCCTCGCTCTCGACCCCCTTGTCTTCCCTCGGGTCTCCCGCGAGCGCGTTTTACGATCGCCCCCGTCGTTTCCGTTCCCGCCGCCGATAAATAATTTTATCCGCCGCTCGCGAGAAGGAGCTCGGCGGTCATAAATTATCGCGGCGCGACCCGCCGATCTCCAAGTCGAGAAGCAAGCGCCCGTCTCCGATCACGACGCTCCGCCAGAATTATCGGAGAAACCGGAAAGCCGCCAATATACGCTTCGGTGCCGATCGAGGCCGCGGAAATATCCACTCGTGTTGCGAAATTATTCAGACGTTTCCCTGAACACGAGATATATGAAGAGTCTCAGGAGAGAATTATCAAAAATATTTGTTACACGCGGTATTAACATCACAGGCATCGATGCCCTTTAAATTCGAGCATTCCTATACAAAGACCGACGGGACCCATTTCTCGAGTGGCTCAGAATTTCGGGATTTATTTTTTCGAGCGGCGAGGGGGTCACAGTTCAACGCGCACGCCGCCACGGATTTTACGGAGTCAGGATCAGCTTAAAAAAAAAGGAAGGGACCAGCGGGTCGGCGGGGGACGGGGGTGAGAGGCGAGCGAGGGCAGGTTTTTCACGGGAGTTTCTACCCCGAGAGAGAGAGAGAAAGCGGCAAGCTGTGAAAACAGTGTGGCGCGTATGCCACCGTGAACCACCGGCCGAGAAGGGAGACAGAGAGAATACGGGGACGAGATGGGCGCGCGAGGGAGACGGCTTGGCCGGCTCGGTTTCACGAGGGCCCCACTCGTATATAAGCCGTGAAACGAAAACCGAAAGGTCGTTAGGCAGGGGGCGAAACCTTTTGTCGTTGCCGTTGCCGACGTTGCCGAAACCGCAAAACGCACCGACAACCCGTTTCCTTCTCTCTCTCTCCACGCCCGGNCGTCTTTTTCTCCTCGGGGATCTCGGGGGGCCCGACGGGGCCCCGTTGTGTGCTCGCCGTACGTGAGACAATGTCGTGGGACAGCCGCCGAGCGCGGGAGAGCGCCGCGAAATGATTTACGCCTCGGCCGCGGCCGATTCGGCCCGCCGACTCGCTGTCGATGAGTGTTTCGCGCGAAGCCGTCGTCATCGCTCGTCGACGTTGCTGTCGGGCGTCACGTGGGATCCCGAGGCGCATACCTGCGGACGCGGCAACGGATCTGTGAGCCGCGTCAAATGTCAACGTCGAGTGGCCGCCTTCGCGGAAGGATTCTAGGATTTTTCGGGGGCGGTTCCGACGCCTTGCCCACAGACTTCGTGGAAAAGGATTGTGTCCATTAAACGCAAAAATGAGAATGGAGTAAAAGGCGAGGCGGTTGAGAGTAAAATATAACAAAGAAAGTTTCTTCGTTACACAAATAACAGAAAAGTATAGTTACTTTTGGTATCAACTACAATTTCATAGTATTTCTAATGATAATTATGTTTAACATAATGACGCATATAGTCAAGTTGATCATATTTCGTGTTAGAAATATTATAAAATTACGGTTGGATCCAAAAGTAACGATATTTTTCTCTCAGTGTAACGTCGCTGAAAAATAAAAGTAAAAAGAAGCGTTCTCTTAGCGTGATCTATGCGAGCTTATTAAAGTTCTGTATTTAATCAAGCTGTGTGTATGCATTAGGCTGGTATAAATAACTCTCGTATCCGTGTTTCACTGACCCTTACGCACACTAGCGATTATTTTTTTACCGCCGTCCTCAACTACTGATTATCGATAACCGGCGAGAACAATAGAGGCAGGTATGGAGCACTGCTCCGAAATCTTCATCGCGTGGAGAACGAATTCGACGCGCAACTGGGGGCAGAATGTTGACGCGAGCCTTCAGGATGATTTCGGGCCGATGATTAAGCGACATGACCGTCTTGATGCCCGACACTTTTTCAACATTAATCTCTGCCATCCGCTCGGCCATTTGCCGGTTGTCGAATCCGCGGCCGTCGTTCTCCCTCACCGGCCGGCGCGAGACGAGAGAGCACGGTAATTATGCTCGTAGAGACGATTAATATCCGGAGACACCATTTTTTTCGGCGGTTCCCGCCGTAAAATATATTGCGTCCGGGAGTATTTCGTGCGCAACGCCGTCATTAAATCTGGAAGGCAAGAGGCCGACTTTTAAGAGTCGCTACTTGTGCCGCCCGCAGCCGTGTACTTAAAAATCGAGGTAGCTGCACCGATTAAATTGCCCCGGAAAAAAAAAGAAGTACGCGATTGTTTCAACGTGCTTCTTAAAATTTTCGATCGCGGCGTCAATTTATTGCGACATTCCTGCGTATTCTTCTGTTAACCGAATGCAATTACTTCTCTCTTGATAAATTGCAGAACAATTACGTCCATTACGTGCAAGTAGCTCATTTTTAATTATGCTACATAAATGTTGGCTACGAGATCGACGAATAATCGATTCTTCTCTGGACAGTCTCGTACAGATTCCTAGCCGGCAAGCAGTAATTTCTTTTCTTTCGAGCGAAAGTTTCTGGGGGGGGACCTCAATTAACAATTATTTAAATCATGCTACGTACAACTTGAACATCAATAATATCCATACCACGATAATTTGTAATTTACCCCTGCATGTTCGCTGAAAATTCAATCGCTGATTTCGAATTATTTCGCAATCGCACAGAAGCCGTAAAAGAGAAGAAAATAAATTTCTTTCGGCCATCTCGCAAGTTGGCCTCTCATTTACTTGTACAACTTCAATGGTTGTTCGAAGTACCTTGTTGACGGCGCGATTAAGGTAACTTCGTTTCGCTTCTGTGCGAGTGAGCGGAGTCGCGGAGCGGTACGGACCGTTATTTTCGAAATCGGCGGTTCGTTGGTCGATGTTATTAAAAAGGCCGGTGTCTCGCGTCGTTCACGAGCAGAACCGTCCAACCTGTCGGCAGGCGGAGACTCGCTGATGGGCTCGGGATCGGAAGACGAGGACGAGGACGGTAGTGCCCACCATCATCATCACGACCCGGCCATACGCGGCGCCCACCTCGGGACCCACAACATTGGCACGGGTGGTCCTGGCGACCAGGCCGTCGGCCACGGTGGCGAACTACCTCTCGGTAGCGATCCCTGCAAGCAGGAGGACTCCGAGGATCAAGGTAAGCTCACTTGCTCAAGCTAAGGTAATGAAACGCCGTCGGATATATGTTAGATAGACAAAGAAGTTTTCTCTCGCGCGATTCTCTCTTGGAAAAAAATATTCATGAGAATGATTTTGCTACAGTAAAATAATACGCGTATAATGTGTACACAAAGATTTGTGAATCAAGTTGAATCGCTCCCCGTGAGTCAGACACCTGATTAGAAAAAAATTCTATTACTTTAATAAATTAAAAAAAAAACCCTATTAATATTTGAAAAGAAAAAAATAAATTCTTTCGATTGCCCGATAGGCGCTGTAAATATTTCTGTGTAAATAACTTGGCAAGTTCCCTTTAATCTCTTTAATCGCAGTTATAAGCGATACGTGCAAGCGATATAAATATTACAGAGTGGAGATACATATTTTTACGATATGGACAGTTTACGCGGCGCAAACTGCCTCTCAGCAGAATAAGAGAACGTCTTTATTACGTCAAAGACGAAAGATAAATCTCGCAAAAAGAAAGGTAGCGAGGGGATCGCAAACGAAAGTCAATATCGCGTAGCCAAGCGTAAAGGGCAGAGTGCACGCGTGAAATATCTAAGCTGTCATCTCGATTACAGTGATTAGACATTCCGTATGTATCACGCGCACATGTGCATATCGGCCAGCAGCTGCAAACGAATCGAGTCCGCATTCGCACGCCGTAAATTACCCCGCGCGACTCGATCAAGAGCAATCGATTAGCGGACTCGATCGGGCCGCCCTTCGAAACCACCCCACGCGTCATCGTGTCACCCTTGGAGATCTCGCGAGCGCAAATTCGCGGCGTCGCGACGCGTCACGGGCTCGCCGAGGGCGTCGTCGGAAGCCGTCTCGAGCCCATTATATCCGCTCCTGCTCTTTTATCGCGCGCACAACAATCGGTCCTTTAGCCGTACGCCACCTATAGCCTCACCCTCGCACAACCACGCGCAACACAAGCGCCTCGATGCCGTTCCCCTCCCCCCCCTTTCCGATCGGGAAAGAGGGAGCGGACGTCTTCACGAGGGGTGGCCCCTCGTTGTGCGGTGTGACACTGTCCAAACATTTTCTTTGTCCCGCGGTTAAGACCTACCCGGTATAACATACATACGTATAGTGTATAGATTACCGTGGAGAGAGAGCCGGGGACTTGTGTATGCGTGTGCGTGCATGGTGGCACTGTGCGACGCCGTGCGTATGTGCGGGGTACGGCTTTCAGCATGCGCGCGCGGCAGCAGCCACGATAATCCGATGGGGGTTTCGCATCGCTTCCGGGGGATTGGCTCCGATTGTTGTTACCTCGATCCGGCCGATGAAGATACCGGGATACACGGGGTGTCCCAGACCTACCGCGTGGCCTCTCAGCCGCGATTACCTCGACGAATCTACGGTCGATTATCCGTCCGCGCGCGTTTGCCGGGAAGCCATTCGTCCGCGCTGAAATCCTTGAAACGTCCACGGGCTCCCGCTCGATTTTGGTTTCATTTTTCCAGATTTAAACTGGATAAAAATTGAACGAGTCGCGAATTGTGTAAAATGAAAGTTACGAAAAAGAAATTGGCAAAAATTGCGTGGCATGTTAAAATTTTGAAATGCGTGGTTTGTTAAAATTTTTTTTTATCAAGAGATATTAAATAAAAAATTGAACATTAGCGTTTGCTATCCTGTTCCATCGCGCAGCCTTATTTTTCGTAATTATTCTCAAATTAAATTTTTCGTTTCCCGCTTTCATTTTTCCTCAAATGTGTATTGCATTTTTGTTACTAACGAAAATGTATATACGGCGTGTAAATGCACAGAAAAACCATTAATTTCAAATCAACAATAATATTCTCGTATCATAAGCAAGGATATAAAATCTTCTTTAAAGAATTTGATAATCTTAAACAGAAACAAAATTTCTTCGTGTGAGCAAGTTATTATTGTCTGTTTAAGATTGACAAATTCTTTAAAGAAGATTTTATACTCTTGCTTATATGAGAATATTATTGATTTGAAATTAAAATTTTTTCTGTGTGTAGAATTGTCCGCAGTGCATTGATCGAGCTCGGGTCCGTTTTGCTAAGCCCAAATGACTGTGCGGATCAGTCATCCCTGCGGAAATTTTGTTGAAACCTTTTAATATCAAAACTCATCGCCATTTCTATATTGAAGCGACCATCGTCTTCAACATTCGCATAGAGACACCCGATAAGTACGTGACCATACGATAGATTCCTGTTTATCTCGATCGACAGTGTACGTGTGGTTTTTTTTTTAAATTTAACTTCAGTGTGCGGTACGAGAGATCGCAATTCGACGGGCGTCGCTTAGAAACTCCCGTAACGCAATGATGACTCATGTCTGAGGATGACAAGTCATTTCTGGGTTACCGACGAGTCACGCGTCAGCGGATACGCATAGTTCGGGATTAAGAAACGTCTATCCCTCGGCCATCGACGACTGGGTAATAACAAACGCGCGGCGTAACGCTGAAAATATTGTGTCAGCCTTTTTTTCCCCCAGATACCTTTACGGCTTGTCTCTACAAATCGTGTACGAGTGACAGGTTCGTCTCCGTTAAAAAAAAATTAAGGGTCCGAGGATGCAGAATTGCGGAATCGTTATTTCGGTCCAGATGAAATTCCGGGTCTAGCAATTACCGAGCGATTTATTTTATCGTTTTGCAGGACAAATTCTATTTGCTCTATTTATATCACGTAGCGATTAAAACTATAATTTAGAAGAGGACAAATTGTCGTTCGCGCGCTCGTTAATTCTGGCCGCCGGCGCGACTTCGAGAATTCCGAGAGAAACAGAAAGTGAGTCGAGTCATTCCAGAAAAGTCGTGTCTCTATCTCTTCGAGAATTAGGTTTCCCCGCCATTGTATTTAAAGCAGACAGACGCGAAACTCGCTATCGCGGGAGACACAAAGTACTCGCGGCGACCGATTTCTCGCTGGCAGTCGTCGAGTCGGCGAATGTCCTCCGCGAGAATAGGCGCCAGGTGATCGTCATACGATAGCTCGGCTTCGATCGGTTGAAGGTTCCCTGGACGGCGATCCGGAGACGAGGGACAGCCAAACGGAGAACAAGAGCCCGGACGGCGGCGCCGGCGGCGGCAGCGGCGACGGCGGCGCCGGATCGAAACGACGCGGCCCGCGGACCACTATAAAGGCGAAACAATTGGAGATCCTGAAGACGGCCTTCTCGTCGACCCCGAAGCCCACCAGGCACATCAGGGAGCAATTGGCGAAGGAGACCGGCCTGCCCATGAGAGTCATTCAGGTGGGAAAAAGACTCTCTTTCTCTCGTCTTTCTTCGCGCTGAAATTTCTCTCGTTTGTGTGTCTGTCTATTACTACGTATGGTCTCTACTTACTTTCTCTGCGGCGAAAAGTTTCCTCGCGAAACTGATTGCGCTGCCATTTAAGTAAATCCGAAATAAAAATTTATCGGTTACGTTCTGATAATTTGATTTAGATAGCTTAATATTTCTATACCTGTATATTAATATACAATTGTGACAATAGAAATATTATCACCACAATTTTATAATATTTCTAACAATAAATATGATTAACTTAACTATATGCACCATTATGTTAATGATAATTATGTTAACCATAATTATCATTAGAAATATTATAAAATTGTGATTGGGTCCAAAAGTAACTGTATTTTTCTTTCAGTGTATCTGAGCCAAATTATCACAACGAATAAGATATGAAAATTATTTGCTAATTTTTTGCTATTTCTTGCTTCTAAAACTAATTTTTATTTAAATTAGCATCGAAAAGGATGATTTTATTATACTTGGAGGAAAAATCTTTAATCAAGTGTTGTGGATTCGGTAATTAAATAATAAGAATTAAACAATAATTATACTTTATTGTTACAATAAGAATAATAATTCTTCCTCTCTCAGGTTTCGTTACGACATTTGCTTCTCGGGCATTCTTTAGCCTGCGAAGAGAATTCTATTCGCTATTAATATCGAAGTGAATCGCGATTTGCGCAATCGGCGGCGCTTTTATGCATCTAAATCGCCGTTAAAAGCAACTCGACGTTCAGAAGTCTTCTGCTATCACGAACACGTAGGAAAAAAACTGCGTCGACAAACCATTTGCCGGAGAATTATTCACTCGGTACGACGTCATATTATTTATCGAGAAATTATTTCGCGACAGCATCGCCGGTTCGCGATGTATCGCCGATAAAAAATTGTTTACCACGGTTTTCTCGTGTCCCAGAATGCAAAAGAAAAAACAAAATAGAGTGGACTACGATATAGCGCATGTTCTAAGATCCTCATCCTCTCAGAACATTTATACCTTTACAGTTTAATGTAAATGTAGCAGCGACGAAACATAGGAAGCTGGCGATTTTTTTTTTACAATTTTCAAGAATCTATCGCATGTTATCAGCTATTCTTAGAGCAATTTGTAATTGTAAGATGATCGTACGCAAAATCGACAGGCAGCGAAGAAAAAGAGCGCGGAGAGCCGATCGTTAAATAATTCAGCGATTAAAGTAGCGGCCGGTCTGGGCGTTTGCTGGTTTCAGGTCTGGTTCCAGAACAAGAGGAGCAAGGAGCGCAGGCTGAAGCAACTGACGTCGATGGGCAGGAACCCCTTCTTCGGGGGCTCGCGCAAGATGCGCGGGTTCCCGCTGAACTTGAACCCGGGCGCTCTCGGCGGCGAGGACGGACCGCCGCCCGGCTTCCCGTACTTCGGCCCGGACAAGTTCGAGTTCGGCTACGGCGGCCCGGTGGCCTTCCACCACGAGTTCTTCGGCGCGCATCCGCCCCCGCATCCGCACGGACCGCACTTTGCCGGTACGGGAAATCCAGGTGAATCTCCCGCCATCACAGATGATTATCGTTGTCATTATTATCGACGTCTCTCTCCCTGCGTTGAGGCTAGAATAGATTCTAGCCTCGCGACAAGTAGACTCGGCGGAAACACCGAAGATTGCATAAATTTATTTGATCAATCTCTCACATTCTCTTGCAATCGGATTTCTGAGTAAAATTCCATCGTTTTATTAATCGCGCGGCTTTTGTCTCGCAAATACAAAAACTTGAAGTAAAAAAGCAGCCCGTCTTTCACCGAAAGTCGGGGCCCGGAGAGTCTAGTCCCGGAATCTCGCGTAATTATAATAAACCTCGAATCAAGTAGGTAGGCCCCCGCGATAATTATGACAGCCGGTTTCGGAGATGGCCGAGCGGATACGAGATCCCCTCTGAGAGCAGTACGTAATCTGTTTCTGACAGGCCTGGACCCGGCCAGTTTAGCGGGCATGGCAGCCGCAGTGGCGGTGGCAGGGGAATACCCACCTCCGGGCGCGGGGGGCGGCCCTCCGGAATTTCTCACGGGGCCCCCCGGGCAGGGGCCCCCTGCGCCCACCGGCGGCAGCCCCGGAGAGTTCCTGGCACCTTCAGGTAAGAAGGAAATATCCCCTCCGAGCCATTACCACCGAAAATCGGCCGAATCGCGATCGCCAATCTACCTCGGGTCTGCCTGCGAGCGGACTTTATATTTGCGCTCGCGCCGATTTATTAGCGTTATTTTCGCGGTACGGGCGGCGACCATTAACTCGCGAGCGTTTGAAGGAGATCGACTTGTTTTTCTCGCATCAGAAAATAATATTCCGCACGAGCCGTTTCTTTATACAAGTTGAATATCTTTTTTCGTCGGAATTAAACGTGAATATCTCAACATGTCAATTCTTTTGCTATTCACTGAGAGAAAAATATAGTTACTTTTGGAGCCAACCACAATTTTATAATATTTCTAATGATAATTATGGTTAACATAATGACGCCTACAGTTAAGTTAATTGTATTTATTGTTATAAAATTCAGTGTATTTACTGAAAGGAAAATATAGTTACTTTTGAGGCCAACCACAATTTTATAATATTTCTAATGATAATTATGGTTAACATAATGATGCACATAGTTAAGTTAATCATATTTATTGTTAGAAATATTATNAAATTATGGTTGAGGCCAAAAGTAACTATATTTTTCTCTCAGTGTATTCACTAAAGGAAAAATGTAGTTACTTTTAGACTCAAACCTAATTTTACAATATTTCTAATGTTAATTTATAGTTAAATGTTATAGTTAACATAATGACGCACATAGTTAAGTTAATCATGTTTCGTGTTAGAAATGTTATAAAATTATATGGTTGGATTCAAAAGTAATATACTTGTTTCTCAGTGTTCAATTACATTTTATATTGACGCCTTGATTGATCATTTTTCTCAGCTTGATTTTCGGATTTAACTCGGTACGCACAAATTAACGGTCGGAAAAGTGAGATTGTATAATCGCTTCGTGACGATTTATTATACACATCTCTGTTACATCGAACATGCCGTGTCGTGTTAATTAGGAACGCTTCAGTCCCGCGGTATCGAATCGAAACTGTTTCACGCCATTCAACGTTTCACGTTGAAATGAAAATTATACGTTGCCGTTAACCTTTCGCACGCGGTATCATTTTTATCGTGCGGCATCGCGCGCGCTATTATTCGCGCACCGTCGCGATGCTATTTCGTGCTCGAAAGACGCTCGCTCGCGCGCGCGAGAGAGGGATTTCTAGCTACGGCTAGGATTTTCTGCAACACAAAGTTACAGCTCTCTGCGTGAATGTCATTTCCTTCTGAGCCTGTCGTACGGATAATTGAGATCTGGCAATCACCTGGCGTGACCTTTCGCGATACGTCTAATACTGAAATTCACGTTTTCCAACGCGCGTCAGATACGCATATGCGTCTTGTCCGGCTGTCACCGGCGTATCAATCAAGTCACACATACGCGCGTTATTAATTCGTCGAGGAAAGTGCAGTTAGCGATATTCGCATTAATAACCACAGTATTTATAAAGGAGCCTGTTTAATGTGGCTAAATTGGCTTCTGGTAGTCCGAAGCCAAGTTTGAGAATTTCGCAACGCGAATACTTTTATCATATTCGTTGAAATATATGGCAGCAAATGTTACATTATACATGTATGTAAGGAAATAATGAAACAAGGATAATATTCGAGTTTCAAAACTATCCATAGATTCAAGATACATCAAATCACTTTAGTTTGAACAATGAGATATTTTCTGAATGTTCGAAACTTTTAAGAATCTCTGGTTTCTTGCTTAATTCTTCAGTCATTGCTATTTTTTTTTTGGTAACTCGATGCATGTGATCTTAAGATATCCCGATATAAAAAAAGTCAATTTATATTTGAAAAGAATATTTATTCAAACTTGCAAATAAAGTTTGCGTTTTATTACGAAAAAAAATGCGTTTTATTAAACATTGAATTTGTAAAGACTCCGCGCGATGACTGGAGGGTTAAAAACTTTCATCGTTAATCTAATCGGAACTTTTCGTTCCGTCATGTGTGACTTTGCACGATGGATACATGACGTGCGCGCAAGAGATAAGACAAAAAGAAGAGCCGTTGACAGTTGGAGAGCGGACATCTCGTCGTTGTGGCATCTTTTCGAGCGAAAAGACGGCACAACGGCGAAATATATAAAGCGTATCGCGGCTATCGGAGAGAACGCGTTAATATTTATAAACCGCCGGCGGCGGATTGTCTCGCCGACTTTCACGGGACTTCCGGCCGCCGGCTGGGTCCGTCGCGTCGCGTTGCGCTGCACGCTGCGGGATTTAAATCTTAATTGGCATCGACGCCGTGCGCGTTCGCTTGTTCCCAGGTGGAGGGCAAGGTAATCCGAGCGGCGGTGGCAGCGGGAACGGCGGCGGTCCGGGCGGCGGCGGCAGCGGCGGCGGCGGGGTCGCGGGCGGCGGGTTCCTGGAGCCGCACCAGATGCAGAGCGAAGGGCTCGCCTGGTAGTACGAGTTTTAATTAACGTCCCTTTTATGATAATAACAATTCCGCCCGCGCGCCTAAAACCGTACGGGATATCGCGAGTGCGCGCCGCCGTGGCGCGAGGAGCGAGGAAAACGGCGTACGGCCCGCGGCCGCGGACTGCGGCGGTCGCGGCGATTTCGGGGTCCGGAGGGTCAACGGAAGGACTCGGCGCATCGTTGCTTTTCTTCCCACCTCCCCCTCCTCCCCCCTCGCCCGGTTTTTTCCCCTGTTTCTTTTCGTCCCGTCCCCCCTCTCCATTCTTTTCCGTTCCTCGCGTTACGATCGCGATCGAGTCGTCGTGGAATCGACTCGGTCTTTTATGTAAGATATAGACACGCGCTTCACGGTTGTTTCGTCGTCGACGGCACGGTCGGCGCTCATTATCTCTATTGATTACGCACCTCGGCGCCGCGACGCCGACGTTATTATTTTCATTATTATTATTAATATTATTAATTATTGATTATTATTATTATTGTGTATAAAATTCGAAGACGTCCCTATCGTGTAATATTGTACCCCGCCCCTCCTCCCTGTTGATTATTATTTCTCTTCTCGACGTTACTTTGGAGACACCTATGTAGATATCTGCTGTTGTACACCTGATACAGACACGCGTACACCGGTTGCTAGACGCGTATACATAAACATAAACACACACACACATACTCTCGACACGCAACGTCACACGTGCATACGAACAAATACACGTATTCCACACACTTGGAGACACGCTGTACTAATATTATCATTAAAGTATAAATATAAATAGGAAACGTGTAATTTGTATCTGTTAAGAGCGGCGAGATCGATGTAAATACACACACGAGGAACACGCAGAAAACACGCTCTATTCTCTCTCTTTGCTAAAATGCGCGCGTGCCGATTTGCGCGAGACGGCTGGACTTACTCCATGAACGCCATTGGAGAAGTAAAAGGAAAAAAAAAATTATATATATATATATATGTGTATTGTGACGCAACAACACCGAGAGTAAGGCAGATCGGGAAAGAGATGCGCCGCCGCGACGCATAACGATTATAAATACTATTATAATAAACCACCTCGTATTTCCGTATGCGGAGCTGTGCATTTCATTTCCTTCTGACCGCCGCGCGCTGCTTTTCCTTCAGCTAGAGTGACACTGCGTAGAAGAACGGAAGAGAGTGTCTTGCTTGGACGCAAGACGAACAGCTTGATATATCG
This sequence comes from Tetramorium alpestre, assembly GCA_021460005.1. Lineage (NCBI taxonomy): Eukaryota > Metazoa > Arthropoda > Insecta > Hymenoptera > Formicidae > Tetramorium > Tetramorium alpestre. The sequence goes on along the minus strand of JAJVSH010000116.1, from coordinate 162,286 downwards.
CGCAGATTTCTCACTTGTTTCGTAAGAACGGTCCATCCGATAATTAAATCGACCTCTTCCTCAATCACGATTTACAAACAAAAATTGGACAATTAAGAGATTAAAATACTAATTTGTATAGATACAATGAAAAAAAATTCTGATTAAAAGGACGAATCAGAAAATCTTGTAGGACTGATCACATATTTTAGTTATTATAACAGAACTCAATATTTTTTAACTTGTAATAATCAGAATATTTGATTAATCTTACAAAACTTTTTTCATTGTAGTTTTTAAATATTAAAATAATTGACGATAATTGGTCTTCACGAAAATTTTGTTGTTTAGCGTAGCCGCATTATACGCAAAATTTAATGACCCTAATCTTATCTGTTTAAGACTGTCACACCAATAGCAGTTAATCTTGATCGCAGTCAGTCGATCAAGATTGGTGTGACAGATCCTTCGATTTATGCTAATTAGGAAACCGTATATCTGTGTAACAGCGATCAGATATCGATAACGATAGACCGGCCGCAAGAAATCGCCCGACGACGGAAGTTAATGAGGTAAGTGACCATTTATGTTTTTTTTTTTCCCCCCTATTAGCGCGTGTCACCGTCTTCGATTTCCGCGCGTCGATAATCACCGTCGACAGACGACGTCGTTCGACGATTTCAGTAGCGTAGTCCTAATGAGCTGCGACGCGATACTTCGCCGCGAATTCGACACACATATCGGGGAAGCGAGAAAGCCGCCGAAGACCGTTTATCATACTTGTTAGTAGCGCGCGCGGCGTCAAATCGCTCTTTTAACGCGGACGAAGAAATTATTAGTTGTCATACGCGCGGCAAAGTGAACGTATGTATCGCGTGGCAAAAAGATGACTCGCTCGTTCGAAAGGATGAGATCCACCGTGCGCGACGCAGAGATTCCAATCGCGATGATTCGTGAGAAAATTCGCGACGACTCTCCGTTCGAAACTGAAATCAATTTTTCCCTCTGCGTACTCTACTCGCGAGAGAGGCAGTACAGTTTATAAATTGTGTCACGTTTCTTGTCGTATATTTGCATAACGCTTTTGGGCGCAGCTCTCGCGTGCAATTGTCGCCGTTTATGTGCCGCCAATCAAGTGTGCCGCATTTACGCTGCGTTAACGTTACGCTACGCTATATGTGTGCGTAAATAACCTACGTCGCGTTCGTCGGCCGGTTCGCACAGCGCTTTTTTCGCGCGTCAAAAAGCGCGTTGGACTTATTCAAAAGGCAATCCGGCTAAATACCGGAATGACGTGCGCGAAAAAATTCAAAGCGAAAAGCAGGTACACGTACGCCGCGTATGATGACGTAACAGAATTACAACGACGCCACATCCCACGCTTGCAAATCCATCGCTGAAATTCCGCTGGAAATTTCGTTAAACGCGGCATTTACATTTCAGCGTTTCTTCTTTCACGTGCCGTAATTTATATATTTTTAAAATAATTTCTGCACTCTCTTTTGTCACGATTAGAATTTTCACCGATATTAAATCGATAATTAAATTCAAATGTTATTCCATTAAATTCTAGTTTATAAATCTTTCTCTTTCTCTCGCTCTCTCGTATTTACTATTTTAAATAATTATTTACTATTTTAAATAATACATTCTCAAAAGTTTTAAATGTATGCATTAACAATGTATATACATATATAAATATCTTGAATAATGTAGATATATATTTAAATATATACATTATTTAAGATATTTATATATGTATATACTTTGTTAATGCATACATTTAAAACTTTCGAGAATGTATTATTTAAAATAGTAAATAACGAGAGAGCGAGAGAAAGAGAAATAGATTTATAAACTAGAATTTAATGGAATAACATTTGAATTTAATTATCGGTTTAATAACGGTGAAAATTCTAATCGTGACAAAAAAGAGTGCAGAAATTTATCTTAAATAATGTAGATATATATTTAAATATATTTAAATATATACATTATTTAAGATATGTAAAGAAAGAAAGAGAAAGAAAATTGATAAATTATTTAAAAAGAATTTAATACAATAACAATTTATAAAATTATTTTTATCTTTAAATGAAATATTTCGGTATCCCAGATTCCATCGAATCTTCAAAGCACGTTATTGCAATAATTGTATAAATTACTACTTTCGACGTCAACTATTTTCGCCTGCGTCTTTCTTTTCCCCGAACTTTTCTCTCGCAGAGAAAGACGTCCTTGCCGAAGGGCGGATGACCTCAGGTGGCGAGTCGAATCCTTTTCTTTCCCCAAATCGCTGGTTGTAAACGCATCTGCGACCGACGTCGCTCGCCCCGAACGTCGTTAGCGGATGCGACATCCTCGTGTCCCGAGGTAAGAGAAAGAGAAGGGTGCGCCTCGCATCGGCCCTGGACATCTGGTGAATTCGATTTTGATGTGTTTCTGCGACCCCCTGGGGGTCGAACGGACGTTCTCCGCGTCGGATCCTCGATACGGCCCCGCTGGGGCCGTCAGCGATGCCGCCGCCTGCACGTCCCCATGTGTTTCGCGTACACATCGTGTATACACAAGCTCCTACCCCTGGTGCTTATTGCAAGTGCACCCGCTAAGTGTGTGCACAGAGTCGGCGGTGGTCCCATGTCGCAGTTTACGGTTGCGCGCGAACGGTAACGAGATTTCGTTTAGAGCACGGGCGCCAAACAGAAATTTCTTGAAGGATTTAAAAATCTACGATTTCGAAAACCGAAAGTAAACTTTTCTGTTTATTTTAATAAACTGTTTTCTGAACTGATTATCTGAAAATTTTGCATTTAATACTGAAAAAAGCTATCTCTCGTGACACGTTCTTCTAACGAAAAGGTCAATTGTTTCATATTTTTTCTTTTTTTTCGAGGAAATATAATACTCGATTTAATTTTTTCCACATTAATAAGAGAAAAATATAATTACTTTTGGACCCTCCTATAATTTTATAGTATTTCTAATGATAATTATGATTAACATAATGATGCATATAGTTAAGTTAATCATACTCATTGTAAGAAATACCTACTATAAAATTTTTTTCTATTTTTAAGGAAATAATACTCGATTTAATTTTTTCTACACTGAAAAAAATAAAGTTACTTTTGGACCCTCCTATAATTTTATAGTATTTCTAATGATAATTATCATTAACATAATGAAGCATATAGTTAAGTTAATCATATTCATTGTAAGAAATATCTACTATAAAATTTTTTTCTATTTTTAAGGAAATAATACTCGATTTAATTTTTTCTACACTGAGAAAAATAAAGTTACTTTTGGACCCAACCATATTTTTAATAATATTTCTAACAATAAATATGATTAACTTAACTATATGTATCATTATGTTAACCATAATTATCATTAAAAATACTATAAAATTGTGATTGGGTCCAAATATAACTATATTTTTCTTTCAGTGTATATATATTTAAACATCTCCGGCGAAGCAAGTTACAATTCTGTTAATAACCCTTTTTTAGTCTTCGCGAAATAATTTAACGTTATTAAAGGCGCTTTGTTGTCTCCGGAGAATTTTTGGGCGCCACCCGCTTTAACTGCAGTCCATGTGGCGAAAGTTTGGGGTGTAATCTAACTGGAATAGCGAGCACATGCAACGCGCGATGTAACGACGTCGACAGAGGCGTCGTCGGCTCTGTGTAATACGTGCGTCCTGCGCGTCTTCTGCAGGATATATCTCGGGAGATTCGACAGATGTGCGGCCCGCCTCCGTGCCCCAGGAACTACCACGGTCTCCCGTGGGAGTCCTGCAGGGACAAACCGTCCCGGGGGGTTCGCACCCCCGGCCATCGTCTATCCTTGTGTTCTTCTATTACCCTCGTTTACACGAAGTAGAAGACGAGAGCGCCGAGGCAAGCCGATCGACATTCTTATGCACTTGTTGTAACATCGCACAGATATCGGTAGAATAAAAATCTGATAAACTCCCACAGAATTTTGTCAATTGCAGAGTTGAAATCATTAAGGGAATAAATGATAAATTAATAAAGTTTTCTTATTAAACTTGATATGAAGTCGACACGTTGAATTTTATTTAATTGTATATAAATAATTTCGCGACCAACAATACATAAAACTTCTTATTTATGAATTATTAATTTGACTTTTGGCTGTTGTGTGGTAATTAATGTTTGTCATCAATATGATATATCACGATTGCCATGCCGACAAACTCTTTCCTTCCCATATTAACATTTAAATTGTTCTATTATATTTGACACTTTTCAGATTTCTGCATATGTAAATTGCGAGGCGCAAAGTCTGGAAATTATTTTACGTCTAAAGCCATTCTCGTAGAATAACTAAAGCGGCGACGCGAGCTGCGACACGAATGTTATCTTTATCATCGATAATACCGGCTGTACATTCATCGATGCGTATCTACTCGTCAGAGAGACGTTTGAGGAGATATGTAGAGCAGGATGAAGAGGGATTCCCAAGGGGTGGTAGTTCCAGGGCCAAGGGCCAAGCGCCGACGTGTCACAGTCCAACGCGCTCCGCCGACTCGCTCACGTGTCTGCGCACGTGTCGCAAAACGAGCCCCCCGTCTGTCATCATTATGCAAGGAGGCCATACAAATCACGCCCCACTTACCGCGAGCGCCTTCGTCGCAGGCTCGAATTAACGCGTCAGAGCTTCGAATTGACCCCCGGGACCACCCCACCGATCGTCGAAGCATTCCCGACCGCGAATCTCTCCGTCTTTCAAGTTCTTCCTCGAAACATTCGCTTTGAAGAAGCCATCGGTTTGGTTACGACGCGACCCGATCGATTTAACCCTTTGAGAACTGGCTTTGTTCGTCAGAGGAAGACTTTCAATATTTTAAATATAATATTCAATAAAAATATTTCAACTATTAAAATAAATAATAATTAAAATAAAATATATATTTTTTTAATGAAATTCAAAAGTTTGTAAATGCTCTTTAAAGAGTCCTCAAAGGGTTAAAGGGTATCATTTTGATACAAATGATATAGTTTTGAAATTATGCAGGCATAATTTATCGACTTTAGCAAGACTCGGAAAGACTTATTGCACGCATTTTTCCATCTGTCAATTCTATATAGAATTGAGAAATGTTTTATATTTACTAAATAAAATTAATATTCAAGTGTACATGATCTACACGTGCAGCTCCTTACATATAAATTAATTGGTTTTCAGCATTTACAAATTTAGAGTTATTAATCTTGATTACAAAATATTTGCTATACTTTTTATCATAGAAACCTAATGATTTTTTTATAACGGTGTTTTTTGATTAATTTCCCGCCATGTATTACCATTTCGCCAATATTTTGCAAATTCTTCTACACGTTTCTAAAAAAAGAAAAACAAAAAGAGACATCGGAGACATAAACGTGACGGATTCACCGATCGCGATAGCGCCGTCCACTTTATTTCTCCACTGATACCGTACGTCCCACGCATAAAGTCGCTTCATCTCCAGGATGGAGATCCCTGGCTCGTGCGTCTTTCTTGTGGGTTTCTTTACGAATTCGGGTGATATACGAGTCAGGTGACGTCGATCCGCGGGTACGGACGGCACAATGGAGACGTCGAGTGGCGACGTTGTCGTCGCGAACGAAGAAGAGGAACGGCTCGTGACACGATGTTCGTACCTATTTCCGTCTCCTTTCGAGCGAACACGCTCGAGGGGGGGAATCGGGGGTAGGATACAGACCAGAAGTCCGTCCAGGCAGGCAGACGGAGAGACGACCTCCTGGCGTTTCGTCTGGGCTTAGGCTAATCCAAAATCCGGATTACCTGTGCGTCCCACAAGCCGTCCAAGCTGCCCGCTGTCTTACGCGTCGCAGCGGCCGACGGTTCGCTCTTTTCTTCCGTGGATTAAGCCTCCACGTGTGTGACGTCCTCGTGAACGCGAAAGCGAACGTGCCTTTCTCTGTATATGCGTGATGTATTTCCTTTCTACTTCTCTCCGTCTCCGTCTCCTTCTTTCTTTCTCTTTCTCACCGGATCGGGATAAACGTGGACGTAGACAAAGGTATTTCGACCGCGTGTTTGTTGCTCGCCGCTGACTGTCGGCTTCACGCATCAACGCGACGACGTTGAAGATCTCCGTGTCTTGACGAGATTTTGGTTATTCGGGTAGTTCAGGAACGTTTCGAAAATTGCCCGAGAAGAATTTCAGTCGTCACGCACGAAATAAGGAAATTATCTCGTGGACGGACGTTGTTGATAGAACGGACCTTTAATTTAATACCTAGTCATGCGATTTACATAATCCAGCGACTCTACTCATTTATAAAAAAGAGGATGCTTTGCGTTAGCTTTTTAGGAATATTCACGATTATGTTAAGCTGGGAATAATCGCGATTACAATAAGCTAGGAATAATCGCGATTATGTTAAGCTAGATCAAAATGGTCTTATAAGAGACTTTTCTATTTACGTCACAGATCAAAGATACGTTTCAACAATTCGACAAAGCTCGATAATGGCGCTCTCCCTCCCCCCTTCCTCTCCCCCGAGGAATTTTTATCCTCTCGTTATCAGAATTGTCGTGCCGTCTTGTATATGAAGTGCATACATGCATGCATATGGCTGCTTCAACATAAATGCAGCGGCCCTTGCAGCATTCTTATTACCATACATGCATGCAAATGCGCGTATCGCTCGCCTTTATCGCCGGCCGTGGAACACGCGCGTTTTTCCGGCGTGATTTTCTGGAACAACGCAAAGCCCCATTCTCGGAGATGGCTGCTCGGCAGTCGCATCTAGGCGTGCAACCTTCCATTCGACAGTTAATTAAATTGATCATTAAAGTATTAGAGGGAAAAAAAATCACATCATTTTACGGAGATTCTTGAATTTGAATTTATCATCGCAATTTACATCGACAAATTGCCATGAACAATTCATTTTAAAGGCGAATAACGCTTGCGACAATAATTGTATTTAATTGGTAATAACTGCGACACAATAATAACACGGAATAGTAATCACGTTCATAATATAACAGCAACGGTATTGAATATTAATAATATTACTAATGAAAAGAATAATATATATTGCCAAAAATTCAGTTATCCCGCCAGTGAAAAGGCGGGGTAAATCGGGAAAACGTTCACACGTGAAATCTGTGCGTGAGTAAAAAAAAAATGATGTCAAGACTCTCTGTTCCGCGCGCGTTTCAAGGAATATCTCTCGCATCCGGCTTCTTGGCGATTCCCACCCCTAATCGTCCCATACGCGCTTACACCCTCTCGACCCGCTTATCAGGGTGCCTGCCCGCCCCTCGTCGACGAGATAAGTATTTGCTATTTAAAATACCAGCTCCGGTCTCTCGCGCGGGCCCCAAGATAAACCGCTCGTGTCGAGGGGTTGGCCGAACGTACGCGCGAACGAGAGCCAAGAGGCGAGAGCGAGAGCGCGGGAAGGGCAAAAAGAGGGGTTGATTATAAACCGAAGGCAACAGAGAAGGTTCGAGGGTGGCAGGCGGGAGGGACGGGGGCGGCGGGGGAGGGAAGTGTACGCGCAGGGGCGGTGGAGTGTGCAGCAACAGCAACAGCAGCCACGGCGGTCCACCGTGAGGGTGGTTTACAGGGGCGAAGGGGAGGTTGTACCGGGCATTGTTGTATAAATAGGTTTGGCGAGTTAGGGGTTGCTACCCCCGAGGGAACTGCACATGTCCGCATCGATTATACCCACCTCTTCCCCGCGTTCAATTCTCTGTTTCTCTCTCTCTCTCTCTTTCTTCGTCTCTCTTTCTCCTTCGTCCTCTCACTTCTCGGGCCTCTTCTCGATTTTCTGCCATCGGGGGATGGCTTCGATTCTCCCTGTCGTACAACACGTCGCTTTCGCTCTTTCTCACCCCCTCGGAGGTCTCTCTGCCCTTCTCCGTTGCTCCCTCTTTCGCTCGTATAGTTTTGTTCCTCTTCTTTTTCTCCATCGCTTTCTCGCTCGGTTTTACCCCTCGGACCAGCCTTGTGCGCGCCCAACGAACGCTTTCTCCCCATGGTGCCCACGGGGCACGCCGCTCGGTTATTTTCAAGCCATTTGCTTTGTAAACGCACGCAATCTCGACCACCCCCGCGCGCTGCACCCTCTCTCTCGCCGCGCCGTCTTCCACGTAACCTTCGACCCCCGCGGACGCAACCCCCGTCGCATGCTTGCGCTCGAACGCCGGGCTTGAATATTCAAACTCTCGCGGCATGCCGGTTTTTCCCGATAAAAAGGTGCTCCCGCTGCGATATCTGATTTTTATCGTCGTCGACGTTTTTATCACCTTCCGAACTTGGCCGATTAAATACTTGCTGTTTTGCTATTGTTGCCCTACGTCGTTTGCTACGTATTCCTTTAAATCCCAATGTTTTCCATAACTGAATATCACAAATCTAAGATGTAACAAATAGCTGAAAGGTATTCTAAATCTCTTGTAAACTTTTAAGAGGGCAGCTTAAAAGTATTTTTTTCAATGTCCAAGAGAGACATTTTAATCTATCAAGATGCTTCGCTTAGCTCAGAAGACAAGTTGAGCTTTCGGAAAACCCTTTAGACACATTTTGATATAATGATGTGTCGAGGAATATCCAAACGCTCTGTTTTCCCGTGCGTGTACCTTTAAATTCGTAATAGCCACCTTCTCTCCCGCGTCACCTCACGGATAGCGTTTTCGAACTCGTCTACGTTAGCGAAAGGTTAGACTGACCTCCAATTTTCGAAGGGTTGCTCACACGTGTTTTCAACGTTGCGTTAGGGTGACGGGGTGCCGGGGGGAGGGAGGGGATGGCGATAAAAAATAACCGGCGTGTATGCGCATCCAAAGCGGCCGCGAGCGTTTCGTCAATGTTTCATTTCCACGCGATTCAAAGGGGCATCCGACCGGGGGAACGGCGAGCTGCCGTTCCGAACACCCGTTAGAAATTTCCGCAGCATCCGCACCGGCGTCGCGCCCGCCCCCGCCGGACGATCCCGCCGGCACCTGGCGCATGACAGAGTACACTCCGTTGGAATCACAATCCCCCAGCCCCTCGACTCGCTCTCGCCGAACGGCGGCGGCGGCGGCGGCGGCGGCGACGACGACGACGCCCGTTACGGCGCGTTTGACCTCGTGTTTTTATTAACAACAGGTACCGTCACGGTCCATCGGCGATGACGGCGCGATTTCTCGATCGGATCCGCTGCCCTTAGGGCTGCTCGGAGCCCGGATACCCGGAAAATCTCGACGGGACGGGCGATCTCTAGATTGCGCTTGATGGATTTCTTCTGTTTCCCGCGATCCAACTGCGCGACATCACACTGTGTTTTCGGGAGCGCGCCAGCAGAGATATACTTTTAATTTTGTCAAAGGGCATTAATCTAATCATCTCCCCGCCAATCATTTTTATCTCGTTTATTTTATTAATTATAATCAGGGCTGCATTGTGATTGTATAAGACAGTTTTTAGCGGCTAGATAGATATGCGCCAAGGTTTGAAGTTCATTTAAAAATTCATTTAATCGTACGATTTGCGCGGGTGCAAGTGGCAAGTGGATTTAGACCGTCTGGTCAGACTCGCGTATTATCGGCAATCCAGTTCGCGTCCAATAACTGGACGTAAATTCGGGGACCGTCTGAAAGAGAGTTTGAAATGGCAGGACAGGGTGGTGAGCGAACGCGCGTTTATCCTTCTCTCTCTCTCTCTCTCTCTCTCTCTCTCTCGTCGATTCGTAATTCCGGGATGCTTGGCTACGGGGTGTCTCCGCCGAGGGTAATTGTGTTTCACGTTGTCCTAATTGTGTTAGCGGGTCTTATGGGGGGATTAACGTTGTTTGGCAGAGATTGCCGTTGAGCATCGCCGAGTCTTGTCGCTGCTGGAAGAATATCCCGACGGCAATGACGATCGACTGATGTCCGACTAATTCAGCGAAAGATTATTATTTAATTGCTGCCTCGAACATAAATGTCAGGATATGTAAATGTTGCAAATATTAAAGTATAATTACGTATAATACTAGAATAATAATAATAATAGTAAATCTTTATTTAATGAAATGGAGCGATATTCTTCAAAAACTCATGATATAAAATCCTTACTGATATATAATTATCATACAAAATTTTAAAGAAAACAGGAATGCTCGTGAAAAGAGGAAACACTTCGTCATTTATTGCATCTTTTTAATTACTCACATTAAACATTTCGACACTTAAAATGAAATTAAAATTTATACTTTCAATTGTTACTATATTTAATAATTCTCTCGAGGTGTATCTCAACATTCTTTTTTAAGGATTTTTGTCTCTCAATTAGGTTCGAGGAAAAATTCTTAATGCCTCATACGCTGATTATAAATATGTTCAGAATATAATTTGCAAGCATATATAATTGATAATATACATATAATATGTAAAAATATCTAAATGTATAAATAAAATACAATGGATTAAAGCGTACACTTGTGGATTTATTAAGTAAGCTTTTAATTCTTTCTTCACTATATTAACAATAAATGCGTTTGCAGAATTGTAGCGAATTTAACGTATGAAAAGATCGAAAAATGGCGCATAATGCGCGCGTAAACGACAATGGGCCAATTTCTAGCGGTAATAATCGCCACAATAGAACGGGCGATATTAGCACCCTCATTCACGGATGTAACATCGATTCCGCGGCGATTACCCGTCGTTGCACCGACCGCTGTTGCAATTTCGTACCACGCCCCCTCTCATGCCGGTGTCGGGGGGGTAGGACACACAAAACGGTGTAACGGACGGGCTCGCCGACGTAAGGAAGACACCGGCACTTATGCGGGGCGGGAAATCGCCGCGGAATTACGCCCCCCATCTGTGCACCCCCCCGTGTCGGCGTTCTCCATAACCCCCCCCAGACCTCTGTTGCATCCCGACGGAGGCATGCGTGACGAAAGAGGGTGAAAGGGTCACCGCATGGGGGCTCCTTCTCGCGCAGAGCCGTCCATCTCTTTCGGGGGTTGTGACTCGCTTAAAATGCGATACGCGAGAGGGAGTGGAGCGAAAAAGAAAGAAAGAGAAGGAGCGAGAAAGAGAGATGGGATTCGAGTCGGAGGGATGAACAGGTGTCCGCGGAAAAGTGGGTGTCCCGAACCAGGGTGTCGGCGGGTGAATATCATATCGCCACTTTATGGCGGGGGTTACGGCCCGCGTTACGCGTCGAGGGACGATGTATATGGGTGCACGTACACTCGTGTACACGCTCATACGTAGCGGAGTGTAGGACGACGCGTAACGCCTAACGGTCTAATCGCGTTTCTGCGCCCTAATTAATACGGCGTCTCTGACTGGCGTTGGGGATGTAAAGTGTTTTGATGGCATTTCTCGAGAGGGACAAGAAAGCTGGGCCAGCGGGGCAGCTGGGAGGGTCGAGCGCACTCGAGAACCAGCGGGGCAAAAACGAGAGCGGGCCGAGCTGAAATTCGACTTGGATCGCGTGAGTTTCTAGGACGACGATTAATACGAAATCGCTGCCCGGTTACCGGAGAGCCAAGAATAATTGCACTTCCCTGTGCTCAAAGATGAACAAATGTTGAACAAAAGTGATGATAATCGCGGTTGGAATGAGATGATATTTGCATAGAAAACAAATTATATGAATTTCACACTTGTGCAATGTAGCGTTATAAAAAGTATAAAGCAGTCAATAAAATTTTACGAGTTTCACATATATATATATATATATATATCCTACATATGATCGCATAAAATGAAGGTGATGGGATGGAACCGCCGTTAAGTCCGCTTCGGCTAGCGTAAAATGCGTTCGCATTGCGTTGTGCTATCGCGATTGAAGATTCCCAGCCGGTTTGCTCACCGGCGCCGGTATTCGCGCAGAGCCGATCCAATAAGAACGTCCACATTGTGTCTCGCATGCACATCGCGGAGGCAACGAGCGCGGCGATTATCTTCTCGGAAATCTCACCTGTCTCTCACCTAGTTGCTCCTTCCCGCCCCCCTCCGTCTTAAAGAAACCCCGAAGAGAACTGTCAAAACCTTCGCGATCGCACCTCGGCGCGCGTTTCTGTGGACGGGAAACTTGAAGAAGAGCCGCGACGCGCCGGATCGTCGATCGTTCAACGAGAAAGAGAAGAGGAAACGCTATACGTCAAGAAGAAGTAGAAGAAGAAGAAGAAGAAAGAGAAGCAGAGGGAACACCGCGTTATGCGATATCCCGCGTTGCGAAGGTGGCGGGGTCGCCGAAGGTGTGCGGAGTGAGAAGCAAGAAAAAGTAATGGGGGGCGCGACGGGCGGGACGGAGGTCGGGGGAGCGCGCGCAGAGGGTGGGGCTGGGAAACGGGGGTCCCGGATGACCCCGTGGCCCGGCACGTATGGGGCCTCCAGACTGCTGGGCCCGACTCCCGACTCCCAGCTTCTACCAGAAGGCTAACCCTGAGGAAGAAGCGAAGTTTCTCTCTTTCTCTCTCTTCTTCTTCTTCCTTCTCTTCTCTCCTCGACATCCTCCTACGTCCACTTCTGTCCACCTCAACCCACTTGGCTTCTCTCGCACAGCCTATACTTATCCTCCTACTAATACCACCACCACCACCACCACCACCATCACCAGCGGCCAGCTTGTCTCCCTCGCTCCTCCCGTCCCTCGTCCCGTCGCCCTCTTTCCACCTCAAGTTACCTTATACTTATTGCCTCTGGTGGGCTCCGGGGCCTGCCCCTACAGGGTGTGTTATTATTATCTGACATTATCTATAATTCCGAAGCGGGCAGGAAGCCCACTTAGGGATTGTGATAGCCCCCGTGATTAAACCACCCTACCCCCGGTCGCTCTCTCTTGCCTGCACCGCGCGAGCGCGAGGGCTCTCTCTTTCTATCTTCGCGTACACCTACACGGCCACCCGGCGGTGGGCGCGGGTAGCCGATACAGGCCCCTTCAAAGTGATAGGTAGACTTTTTCAGAGGCCACAATGTTGAGAAACTCCATGCGTTTACGCGTCCGTATTTCGATGGAGAGTCTGGTGAAATGTCGGAACTCTCTCCATCAGTCTTGTCACCTCGGAAGTTTGATGGAAGCGATATGTCGCGCGCTTCTGAAAAAGCCATGATATAGGTAGTTCTTGCGAACTCTTGAAACTCGCGGATCTTCCATTCAATGATCACACTTGGAAATATCAGAAATTTACTGTTCAGTCTTTTCTCTCTGATCGTTGATTAGATTATCAGTAATCTTGGAGAGAGAAAATTAAATTTCAATATATCTGGGATCTAAATTCCGCGCGAATTTCCGTGATATGTGTGCATTTAAAATATGTATATAATTAAATATACGCGATACATAAAATTGATAATATTTTTGTGTGATGGAGTCCATTCTTTCCTTCTCTCTCCCGCTGACGAAATTTTAATAAACCCAAAGAAACCAATTGTCAAAGCAAAAAACGATCCTGCGCGCACGCTGGGGGGCACACTTCCGCGTAGCTGGTAGCCAAGCATCTCGGGCACACCCGGGCAATTTTTTCTCCTCATCGCCCTCGATTAGTCAGAGACGCGTCCTGTCGGAAGTGTCACCGTATGTCGATATAGCATCAGGTGAGATAAGAGATCAGGTGAGCGCTCGCCCACGTACGTATATCTGATCGTGGTTGAAGGGCCCTGTAGAGAGAGAGCTATTTCTCCGATCGCGCACCCCCTCGCGGCGAGGTGTGCCCGACGATGAGGGAGGGCGAGGGGCGAAGGGGGCGAACTCAACAGTAGGCACCCGGGGACCGGTCCCGGGACGCTACTTCGGTAATCGCCGGCCGATTATAAACCGAAAAAGCCGGAAACCACTTACGTCCGAAACCGTGCGGCGTTTATACGCCGGTTACGTCGCGGCGAACCACACCTTGTGCCGGGGCCGGGGCTGGGCCCCGACCGACCGACCGATCGTCTTGCCTTACCAAGAAAATCATGCGATGCGTAAATTTCGCCGACGCTGCAATCCGCCAGGGAGATCATCGAGTACGTTAACCCTTTATACGTATATAAATTCTTTGCAATGAGAAATTATCGTAATCGCGGCGAAGAACATGAAGAAGCTTGCGATACTGCGACGTTTAATCTCGAATGTAAGAAGTCTATTTGTCGGCGAACTTTTATCAGGGAATTGAAGTCTTTCAAATTTTCGTATAATACGATGTATCTTGCATTCATATAAAATTTCATCTATACTGAGAGAAAAATATAGTTACTTTTGGCCTCAATCATAATTTTATAATATTTCTAACGATAATTATGGTTAACATAATAATGCATATTGTAGTTAATTATATTTATTGTTAAAAATATTTTAAAATTATGGTTGAAGCCAAAAGTAACTATATTTTTCTCTCAGTGTAACATGTACAATATTATGGTTAAAAAAGAAGATATCTCGCACTTTACGCGACAACTTAATGTAGCAGAATTTCCATCTTTAAATATAACGATCAATAATTGTCCAATATTATTTCACGCGTAATACGCGCCTCATAATAAATTCATATGTCAACCGTCACGATAATCACACATGTATACAGAAGAAGTTATCTCGCAGTTATAACAAGACACAGGATGAAGGATAACGTTAAGAAGAATGTTATCATTAAGGAATTATCGTTTAAGTTTCGTCGGCGGCTTTCGTCTTTTCGGCAACCTCCCCCAGGGCGCTACTTCCTGGAGCGCTACCCATTCGCAATTTTCTCCGTGGCTGTCCTTGGCTTCCAGGAGGTGCTAATTTACCGGCCTATGTCTGATCCATAAAGATCATCGCCGAGGAGGAGCCGGAGAAAGGGAGAGAAAGGGGAGGGGGAGTCCGGTACAGGAAAGAGCAGCCGGGTAATAATCAAACATCCCCTCGGGGCTGGTGGTGAGGCCCCAACAGTAGGCGCCCAAGACCGGCCCCGGAACGCTACCTCCTCCCGGTAATCGTCTCCCGTCGATTATAAATCGAAAAAAGCCGGAAACCACTTAGGTCGCCGCCGCCGCCACCGCCGCCAGACCGATCGTCGTTTATACGACGGACTTATGGTGCCGTACCAGCCGTACCTTGTCGAACGGGACAAACGGGTCTCTCGGGACGACATGCGACTCGCGCCACGAACGAGCGGGTGTCGATATGCATCTGGGGTATCGCGGACCCCCGCGGGGTCGTGGGTCCCCCGGACTGTGTCTCGTGTCTCGGGCCCCACTTATGGTGATTCCGGACGGTGCGGGCCCCCGAGGTGATGCTACCGTAAGTTCGTTCGTCCATTCGCTATCGCGCCGGGAATCTCGGAACGGGCGCGTAATCGATCGGTGCGCGATAATGCGCAGTCAAAGCGGATCGACGGAGCCTCTCGTCTCGCTGCGGTATCAATGCCGCGCGCAATAGCTTCCTCAAGGCGAATGAAATATGGCGTAGGATCGTGTGAGAGGAAAGAAGAGGAGAAAAGGGGGAGAAGGAGGAAGACCGCGGACTTCGAGCTTTAAGACAAGCGCGCGTGATTAATCGCTCGAAGATACCGAGTCTCTTCCTTGCGACGAGTGTGATTGCGTCCTTATATCTACCAATGCTCTATTAAAAAGTTTTGTAGTATAAGATAACACAAATTTTTAAATATAAAATCAAGTAGGTATTGTTTTTCAAGATATGTATATATATTTTTTCTAATTGAAGTATTAGGTAATTTTATTAGGTGCATATAACAATTAGAATATTATTTTTCGAGATTAATGTATCTATTTTTTTACTCGAGGTATTAAATATTAATTATTAATTTTATATTTTATGTTTATAATAAATATAAATATAAGAATATATAAGTATTATAAGTATTATATAAGTATTATATTATATATTATTATATAAGTATACTTATATATATATAAGAATATATAAGTATGCATGAAGCAGACAGGCTGAGAAAACTAATTCAATTACTCTCGACTCAGAAAAGCAAATATATTTTTGCAAGAGCATTTTTTCCCAATATCATTAGAGATGTAATATTTTCGTTCACGTCATCGTACCCAAAATCGTACAAATTTTTCGAGCCATTACCAGTCACGTTAAACTACTAGCATCGCCTTCATTTCCAAGAGACTGACGTAATCGTGATTCGCGATTGTGGAATTCGGCCGCGGTTAGGGGTGGGCGGTAAAAGAAGAAGAGGGTGGTACGCTAAAGAGAGAAGGATAGAGAAAGTGAGAGGTAGAGAGAGAGAAAGAGAGAGAGAGAGAGAGAACGGTGAGAGAACGAAATCATCGGAGCGACGTCGAAAACACGCGAGCCTCGCGGGTACCCACGTGGAAACGTCATCGGCAGCTGGGCTCGCGGGGGCCCTTTCGGGGGTGCGTTCTGGGTTAGGCGAGGGTGGGGATGGACGACCGGCAGTCAGTCGTTTCGACTCGGGGCGAGTGTGCGCGGCCCTAAGCCGCCCCAAAGCGCGACCACCAAAACCCCGCGGAGCTTATTTCACGAACGACCGACCACCCCACTCGATCCATCCCTCTGTCTCAGTGCACACGCACACACGCGCGCCCCTGATGCGCGCCCACGCTTACGACCCCTCTGAACCGCGACGCGATGCGGGAGAAAAAGAGACGACGTGAGGGAGGCTTATCTTAGCGCGACCAGCAGCGCAGGTCCCGCCGGAGAAATGAAACTCGATCATCTATACTGGGTAGTCGAGGCGGAGAAGATCCGTCTTTGATGACGGAAGTCGGGATATGTCGTCTCATACGGCGCTTATGGCAGCGAGAAGATTGAAGAGACGATCGTGTGTAGAATTTTATATACTTCTAATATTCTAAATATTCCACGACGAATAATAACGAGAGAAAAAGTCATCTTTTTTATTTAAGTAAAGTATGAAACTGAAATATTCGTGATTGATGCTTGAGAAAACGTATAAAAGAAGCTTTCGCATTATTGAATCAAACTAATATTTGAAATTATTTATTAGATATAATTTTCTAGTCACACACGTGTATAAAATAAATGAAATGTATAAATTAGAAAATCATTGCTTGTAAATAAGACATCTTTTTCTTTAGAATTAGTATTTAAATTTATGTCTTTTCACGTATCAAGTGGCAAGAGATGTATCCTTTCGGAAACGAGTTGTCGTTTCGCCCGCGAACGACATGTCAGAATGCGTCCTCGCGCCTACAGTAGCACCCCTTTAAGCACCCCCGATTCCATCCGCGCGACTTTAACATTCTTACCGAGAGCGTCGCGTCGGAGCGTGCAGTCAATTCGACAACTTCGACACCCAGTATAGGCCGGGGGTATAGCGCGAAGCGGGGGAACGTTATCTGCCGGGTCCCAGGCTGACGGGGTTCGCCCTTCGGGAATAGCGCGGAGATAAGCACCCCCGTGACCCTCCCTCTGTCCCACTCCTCCGGTTCCCTGCCCACCCTGCCCTCTCTTCGCACGGCGGAGATGCAAAGAGATCTTGATACGGGCTACATCGAGGATACGTCTCTCGTTCCTCTCTCTCTCTTCTTCCCCTCGTAGATAGGTTCACCCCTCGGGCCCACGGGCTCGGCGTAAACCCCCCCTCGGTAACTTATGAGTCAGATTTATCTCACCGACTGGTGACTGATCGCCCCCCTACGAATTTCCAAACTTCGAGCGTCCGCCAGACTCCCGTCGTCGTCTTCATCGTCGTCGTGGTGGCCGCCGCAGAAATCGAAATCGAAATCGTGTGGCTCTTCGTCGACGAGGAACCAAATTTATCGCGAGAACGATTACTTTTAAGTTAAGTTTAATTTTGCGAAAGTACATTATCATAATCGGCTCTCATATGTAGATTCGTCGATCATATGTATATAGACAGTTGTAGTGATTGAAAATATAGAATACGAGGAGTAATTAGCTCATGCCATCTCTAAGATGTCACCTCCTGTTTCTTAGAAATCATTACTCTAGCGTGAGATGATCATAATTTAACTATTTGCACGTAGGCGTTGTTTCTTACAATGTTACCGTCAATTCGACCGCAGGATTGCGATTCCGTCGCTTTCATGACACCCGGTGCGCATCAGTGGCACCGGACACCGGCAAACGAGCGTAAAACTCGACAACCGAACAATGCGGCAGGCGCTGCCACATTTCGGTGGCAACGATAGTGCACGCGATTTGCGGACGCTGGTGGCTTCGACCGGCCCACCATCGGTTTGATTCTTTCGTTGTACAACACGCGCTTATCTTGTAGCAGCATGCAGCCATTTCACAAAAATACCATTTCGAAATTTTCGTTTTCCATAGATAGGAAAGGATAATCATATGCACATACAGTAAAAAGTTAAAGAAAATTAATTTCTACTCAATATTATATATAATTTCTCATTGAATTTATGCAAACATATTAGAAGATTTCAACTTACATATCCACTTGGAGATATAATTTTTATTTACTCAATCATATTAATTATAATTTCAGAATTATTAATTATTCTATTTTTCTGCTAATTATTCCATTTCTCAAGTTTATCTCTTTTTTAATGAACAAAACAAAATTTCTATAAATAAATATCAATTAGATTTCTACTAAAGCTTATTATAATAATTAAAAATGTACGTGATTTTCAACAAAAAATCAAATTATTTATTATTAATCTTTTTGAAATTATTAAAATATTAATACAAAACATTTATATAATAGTTATACTTGCCGTAAATATGATAAAAGATAGCAATGGACAACGAAACATATAAATCAAACTTACAAACGTAATGGACTCATGTCTGATGTAGAAAGATGGGGAAGAAGAGAGAGACTTCAAGAAGCCTTTGCGATAACAGAGATCACAATGAGATTCCATTCCGCACGTACTATTCTACCGTGTGTAATTCGTACGCGACAGCGGGTTCGATCTCACACATTGGAGCCATGCGTCGCACGCATGAGTCTCGGTTAATCAAGTGGAACTGTCCGTCGGCTGTGTTGCGGAGGGCACCGGACAAGACAGACCGTCTGCGTGATCGACAGACAGTGTCCGCGTGACGTCGGACAGGTGGTGGCGAGCCGGCACGGACCCTTCCTGCACACCCTTCCCCCGCACGGGGGTGGGATCGCAGATGCGATAAGGTACTTCTTAACAGTTCGACTGCCGCAGCAATCGTACATGTATCGCGTTTTCGTATCTCCTTGAAAACCGCAGCAAATTACATGATTAAGAGCCTCTCTGTATATTTTGATAATATAAAAATACAGTATAAATAAAGTCATTATCTTGATACAGCGAGTGTTGTTTCGAAAAAAAGATCCAAGAAGCGTCCAGGAAGTTTATGGCAATCCGAAATGCGATTTTTTACAAAATTATCCACTATTTGTCCATAAATATTATCTTTCTTTTATTTTTTCTTTTTCAGGATATTGAAATATTCTCAAAATGAAATTTGTTCAACTTTAATTTTTAATTATTTTTATGGACAAAAACAATTATTTATGCATAAATGTGAACAAATCGTAGACAATCAAATGTCATATCAATTTTCTAAAAATTCGCATTTCGAGGTGCCAATTTCACAAACCTGTGCAGGTCCAAGTAGAATCCAAATAGTCAAATCAACTCTCTGGGAGATTAGATTCTATCTAGATTTTATTCGACCGCCGTGCAGATTCCGATTGACTTCGCAAGCTGAGGATTTCGAGTTCTCTGCTACGGCAAACGCAAGCGTAATTTTAGAAAAACGAAGCGTCGCACGTTGTATAAAAGATCCTGAGACTTCTTCGGGTGTATTTATTGCTAGGATTAGGATTCGGGGCTACCACTCGTTTGATTACCTAAGTCTTGGCTCCCCACTTTCGTTTTCGCGATTTCATATCAGCCCCTCTCGCATTAAATGGATCATGAGCCATTAAATTGCGCGTACGTTTCGGTAGAACTGCGCACCAAGAGGGTAATCTAGCTCCAAGGCTATAAAACGTACGGATTGCTGATTTTGAAGGGATACATAGCCAAACAATGCTTTGATTAACCGCGCATGGAACGTACAGAAATACACAACATGTCAGGTATCAATAATTAAATATAAAATCTAAAAAGAGCAGATTTTGTGAAAAGACCTTTGTTTTTTTTTTATTCCAATCATCCATATTTCATAATTTAAATACTTAAATTAATTTAGGCAAAGTTGCTTTTCTTATAAGAAAAAAAGATTAGTTAAATAATCATTAAAATGTTAAATTAACAATTCCGAAATATTGAATTTTTTGTAACATTTCCTACTTATCTGTATTTGTAAACTCTCTAAAATCTCTATTTAATTTCTATTCACTTCTCAAAAATGCCTTCTTAATTGATTGTAGTAATTTCAAGAATTAAATGTAAATTATTTATCTCTTTGAATTATTTATACTGTATATATCTTTAAACATAATTCATAATCATACTTGTGACGTCTACGGAAATCGTCGCGAGGTTTCAACTTCTCGACCAGCACCGTGGGACAGATGGTGCGTCCGGAGAAAAGAAGGGTAGCCGCTCTCGGCGTGTGCCAGGCCGAAAGGCGCGGAAAGCGCCATGATCGAAGATCCTGGCGATCGACCGGGGGTTGAGGGAGGAAGAGGAAGAATGAGGGAACGATCGTCCGTCGGGCACCAGATGACAGAGCCATGACCTAGGAAATCCCACGGACGCGAGGGATCCCGAAAAAGAAGGTGGAGAAGAAGACGAAGAGGAAAAGAGGCGCATACGTCGGACGGGGCACTGAAAAATTGATGTTCTCGCGTCGGTTCCACCCCCGATATACGTACAACGTACGAAGGAGGCGAGACGACGAAGGGGGAAAGAGGGTGGGAGGGGCGGGTGCGGGGGAAGAGAAGCAGACGGGACGTCGGTGGTGAAACACGATGACTGGCGATCCGCCGCTCCTTTTTTCGAGGTCGTGGCGGCGAAACTTCAAGGACCCTCACCGGGACCAGAAACACTCGCTTGGCCCCCTAATTATCACTACGGGGGTTCCCCTTTTCGGGCGCGGTGCCCTCTCCCGGGTACAAAACTGCTCGGCAGGGGTCCCGCGCGCAGAGCCCCGTTTTACCTTCTCCTCCTGGCATCGCTCTTCTTCCCTCGTCCTCCACCTTGTGGATATCCTCCCGGTTCCTCCCACGGCCGGTCGATCGACCCACAAAATATCTTCTTCTCCCTTTACCAGTTCCCTTCGATCCGACCGGCGTTTATCAATATTTTCGTGCGCGCCTTGCCATGAAAACGGCCGCGTTCGCGGCATAATTAACAACTTCGATGAAATTCAAACGACGAAATATAATCCGGCCGATCCAGCCGATCGAGCGTGGAATTACGCTCTCGCGATCGATACGGCCACTTGTTGGAGTAAAACAGATTGTGCCGAGTAGGAATAACTGTCGATCACCTCGAATGCCTTTTACGCGATTTCTAACTACAAAGGACTGCTGGGAACACGTACGTTCCAAAAAACAACATCTTACATTTCTTTCTTTGCTCGGCAAGTCTTCAAAAACTCTTCAAATCTTAACGTACCGTTTCTTACGTCAAAGAAATAAAGTCGGATCCGAGTCTCGCAAAAAAAATCGCAATCTCTTAACTCTGTTCGTATTAGATCGGAAATCCCATCCCCTAATTTCCCGCGCGCTCTTTCCCTCCCGTTCGATTATCCTACCGATCTCGACTTTTCCCCCTCCCTGTCCTTTTCTCTCTCTCAAAACGAAACGCGATCGCGTTACAATCGCAACACAAATTTCAACGAGAAGAGCATTATTCTTAGACAAACACCAGAAGCCACTTGATCCAGGCGATCAAAGTCTCCGTCGAGCTTCCGCGCCGCCGCACCACCATGCGCTTAGGGGGAGGTTGTAACGCATCGACAAGGGCTATCGACAAACACTAGTAAGACTAGTATTCGGATATCGCCCCCCTCGCCCTCTCTCATCTTCCCTCGCGGAATGCGTGCTGTCCCGTGCACGCATCCAACCACGCCACCGCCAGGACGAGTCACCCCCCGATTCGACACTTGGCCGGCTCGCAGCAGTTACATGCGTCTCTCCGCCGCGAGGGTTGGTCGCCCCCGCTTGTTCGTTCAGGATGGTTGGCTTGATCGTTGATGTTTCGCCCTGCGCGTCCGTGACGAAGGAGGCCGAGGGTTGCTCGACTCCGACACGACGACGGACGAGAGAGCGAGAGGGAGAGCGAGGGCGGAATGAGAACGAGAGAAACGGAAAGGGAGAAACGGGAGGGGGATGCACACTTCGCGTTTCCCACGTGCTGCTCGGTGCAAACGTCGTGCATCGCGTGCTTACCTATACGTCAGTCCAAAGGGAACGGGATTAGTCAGGGGTTGCCCAAGACAGGGGTAGGTGGGGAGTTAGCGCGGGCCGGGAAACGACCCGGGGGGATGATTGCAGGGCCGGCCGCGTGACGGTAACTACTGGGGCTTGGCATGACGGACAGCCCGAGCGAGCGACGGCAGCAAACGCGCGCGCGCTCATGGTCACGCGGCCTGTCTCTTCGGAAAAGTTTCCTTGTCCACCGCCCCCTCGCCCTTTCGCTCGTGGCCACCCCTTTCCGCGCTCGTAACGCGATCGTTTCATGGCGTGACACCTCGCGCGATTTGTAAGGAATTTTGTCGAAGGGTTCGGGACCGTCCGGTATCCGGAATTCGACGATTAGGCATTTTATCTCTACGGGAAAAAGGCCGGAGAGGTGTCAGCACGATAGATGTAAATATCAGATTGAAAAACTTATACATTCTAATGTTCGTATAATTCTTCTAATATTAAATGTTGCGTTTATTTGAAAAGACATTATAGATCATTATAATTTCAAACTTTCGCGATTATAGTTTTTAGAAGTTCCGTAGTCCAACATGCAAGCTAATTTCTCAATCATTCAAGATAATAACATGTGCTCTTTCTCAACGAAGCAACAGTGAGATATTTGTGAAAAAATTTAAAAGTTGAAATATCACCTGTTTAAAAAATTAATAAATATTTATCGAATTGTCAAAAGTTTTCATAAAAAGCATAACTCGTTAATGTGAAATTATAATGTAGACTTTTGTTTATTTCACAAAAACATCTTACACTTTTCTATCTCAAAAGACCCATTTTATATTTTATAATTAAAAAATGTTTTATAAAGGGTTTTATAAAGCTGTTTGTAACATACAACTTGCAGGCAGATTTTTTTTTAACTTCTTTCTACGCGATGCAATGCGCGTCGGTTCGGTAATTTCATTTATGATCTCTTTATCTGTAATTGTCAGCAACGGTAATGCAGCAGGTAATACGTACTACATTACGATTATTGTTATCTGTCGCATTTGGCTCGCCGCTAATTATTGTCTGGCTTAGAACCGCGTATTATTTTTACGCGCGAGAAAAACAGTTTAAAAAAATATTACTAATTTTATCCCTAAAAAACAGAGGCAAAAATAATTGTATTTTTTAGAACCATCTTCCGAGTATCAGCAACGTCGACGAACATTAGTCGGGACGAAACTTCAGTCCCGCGTTTTAAGCCGAGAGCATTTTCCAGAACGTATCGATATATCCCCTCGAGAATCCTATTTGTTTTTATTATTTCATATGATAGCGGTTATATATTTTCTATTACCGGTTACGTCCATCATGTTGCCATCATTGCGAGCGTTACCACGCTCTTGTTATGCAACGTCAATATTTTACTTCAATAACTACGTTAAACATTTTTTTTACAAGGCGAATACCGGCCGATAGTTAATGTTATATGGATCATACAATAATTTAACGATTCCACGAATGTTTCTTTTGATGGTTATTAACTTTAATTGCAAACTTGAGAATTTTTATCTAATCAGTAACACATGTTTTTTTCTACAATCCTTTGGTCAGATATAAAAATTTCTAGACTTTACAAAGTATAAAAGTCGATATTTCATATTAAATATAGAAATAAATATTATATAAATCATTTGACGCATAAATATTTTAAATTAATCCGATTTAAATTCATTCACACTACAATACGAAAATATAAAATATTTAAAATCTTTTTCAGTACAAAAATCAGAATCGTTATAATTTATAATTTTATTAAAAATTTGAGAAATCTAATCTCTCAAATTCAGACAACTAAATTAATTATATCGCGTTTTTTTCAATCAATTTTGAATTAAATTAAACGATCTTTCTCCATGCGAGAACTCTGAGACTATATTGTACGTGACTCTGAAAGCTTCTCTATCTTACTACTTCCTTTCTTCGCGTAATCTATGTTGATTCAGCTCTAGTGACTCTTGCATGATTTCGAGAGATCGACGAGGATAATGGCCGTGCCCCCCCGTGAAGTCTTCATCATCGTGCACCTCTTGGTGCTTGCTGTTCCCCCCTCTGTGTCCCCTCTCCCTGCCGCCTAACACCTTGGCATCGCGCGACTCTACCTTACAATTCGATAAATTGAATTTCCCGTAATATGATAATGTTATCATTAGCCGCACGTGACGAAGATGAATGACACGATTAATCACGCCGATCGCGTGGGCCCGCTAACACAATTCCGTCGAGTTGCATTAACACAAACGCACGCCGATCTCGTCGTTTTTCTCTTTCTTTCTCTTCATAGAAGTGATTTATAATGCTTAACGCTCGCATAAATTTCAATTTCTCGTCGTTCCTCTCCTCGAGCGTCCACGCTCGCAGAATCGATCTCCCTTCGATCTTAATTTGCCGAAACTCTTGAACCTTGGTTCGATCGAACGGCCGATTTCGACGTAATCGCTCTTTAAGGCGGCAGCTGTACGCTCCACGTTGAAACGTTGCCGGCATTTTTGCTCGTCGATACTTATACGAGATGCCTGCATTTGCATGGAAAGGATCGAAAGAATTTACGAAAGGAGACATTGATTAACGAGGCGAAAACATGAATTCGGTCATGGTGATCTGGTAAGTATAATGACAAAAAGAAAAACCAGCTTTTTTCGCAATCGTACTTGTACGAGATTTGTTTATTCGATTCGAATAATTTAACTATCGGAATAAATATTCATACTCTGATTGATATGACAGTACAAGATACAATCGTAGACAGACGACATATTATTTCGAGTCGATAATTTTAGATTCAAAAGGGTCAAAAAAGATCCGATGATTCACCAAACAAAGCCGACATGAATACGTACCCTGCGAATTAATGTAAACATTTATGTTGATCATTTCAGAATCACCATTATCAATGCGGTACGCCGTCGATCGCGGAATTTTCGTCGGGCGACCGTCGGAACGAGAGTGGACGCTAATGCGCTCGAATTATACTCGACCTTGGCTGGATCGAGGGGGCCAATTCGAGCGGTAATCGCCCTTCAAGGAGCACCTAGGTGCCGGCGCACACGCGGGATGTACGCGCGCCCGACCACGCGCGCCCAGCACCACACGGCGAAGAAGAGACGGAGCCGAAGTTCCGGTGATCCACGAGGAATCTTAATGGGGAAGCCGGGACGGCCGGTCGGCCGGCCGCTCTGCGGGCAGGCAGACTACGCGCATAGGGACGTGCAAGAACGCTCGTCCTTAACCACCTTTAACAAATTGCGGCCGCGGAGCAATCGTTGACCGACAAGAGGAGGGGAGGGGGGGGGTGAGGGACCCCGCGCGTCTAGGCACTCGTTTTTGTGCATGCACCGAGCGCGCCGACGTATTCGTGAACACGCTCGCGCCAACTTACTACAGCGCATGAAATATGCACGCTCGCTTGTCCCCCCGGCACCAGCGAGCTTTAACACAAGATGTCCCGGAACTCTTGGCGTTCCCCGTCTTCTCCCCCGATAGTTTCCAGAACCTGGGAGCGAGGACGGCTCAATGGAATTGCGCCTGACACGTGGTTGTAAATATTACGTCTCTCAAAGTCGCATTTGTTAACAGTCCTTTAACTCGGGACTAATGTTAAGACTATAAATAGATTAATGTCCATTTTTATCAATGCAGATTAACTTTAACTCTCGATTTAACTTACTTTCCATCTCTTTTTAGTTCTAAGAATTAGAAAAGTAAGTTAAACCGAGATTAAAGTTAATCTGCATTGGTAGAAATGGACGTAAACCATCAAAATGTTATTATTTTAATTGTAGAATAAATGATATTGCTGAACGATAACTGTCATATATTGTATCTTCTACAAGATTGGCGCAAAGATGCTTGTAATATATCTTTCAATCCAACAAATATTTTCGATCTTCTTATATCTATTTCTACCAATGCAGATTAACTGTAATCTCGGTTTAACTTACTTTTCATTTTTTTTCTAATTCTTAGAACTAAAAAAAGATAGAAAGTAAGTTGAATCGAGATTAAAGTTAATCTGTATTCGTAGAAATTCGTAGAAATAGACATCAAAGAATTGTACGATTCTAATTGTAAGTTACATTAATTTTAGTTCTTTCTAAATTAGCTCTTTCGGGCGATGAGCATTTACAGCAGTTGATATGAGAATGAAAAAAATTATCATCATTTTTATCGAGATAAAAAAAGATGTACGCGCACAGAGGCTCAATAAATGATACGTTGCGCAAATTGTTAATGCATCTTGTATGCAAGGCGATGACGATGGTTATTTAGAATCGGCTCTTTTAGCGGACGTTACATTTTTCAACGCTCGTCCCGATTTTGCCGATGCGCTTTTAAAAAATTAACCACCGGCGGGCACGTGCGCACACACGCGTGGAAAGCGCACGTGCCGCGTGTGATACACGCGTGCACGCACGCATGATGCATGCACGCACATTTCCAGTGGGTAATCAGGCGCGTACCGCGGGGGTGCATTAACCTTTCGATCGCGGATTCCCGGGTTTGTACACACGCGAAAATAAATCTCGCCGCTCGAGGTAGGTTTCGCGTCGTCGAAAACATTTGTCCGCGAGGACGTGCTCTCGTTCGATTTAGTCATTCTTCAATACTGCAGAATTTGGGAATACATGCCGTATCTATGGTATTATTACTAGAATAAGTCGACGCAAAGTGTATTAAGCAGTCAGATATTGTATTCAAAGTCTTAATAATCATAACAGTTGCAAAAATAACGTCAACTGTTATTATTCTGAATTCTTTAAAAAGAATTTAAAAAAAGCGCGAGCGTAATTCATATTACTGTGATTATTTTTTGTATAATATTAAGGATATAATTATATATTCTTATTTGTAATAAATATATATATATATATATATACATCTGACTATCTGAAATGGGAATTCGACCATCAAGAAATTCGTATCTAGCGACGAGAGTGGGAACCGGAGCCGATCTAATGACGACTTCGAGCCAGGCAGCGACTTCAGCGGAATCCCGCGTTAATCTTCCCGTCAATTTGCCCGCCGGGATCTAGGATATTGGAAACGTAATCGACCGCCGTTCCTCTCCCTCCGCCGCGGCCGCGCAATTTGTAAACCGCTGCGTTTTAACCGCGCGGGACAAAAAGGCGGGCGTGATAACGGCACGGCGCGGTCGGCCGAGATGGAGCGAGACGCGCTCTCTCTCGCCGCGGATCGATCCGCGATCCACCGTATGAAACACAGCGACACGTGGTCACATAGCGACACTTATGGCGAAACTTATTTGCGACGGTGGGACAAGAAGCGGGAAATCGAAATTGAGAGGAATGAGAGCTCCGCGCGTGTTTATTCCCATCGCAAGGTCTCCCTTTTGTCACATTACGGCGGAGAAGTTACTTCGTGGATCCAATCAGCCCGCGAAATGGCAGAATAAGGTAGCGGCTATTTTAATCGACCATCGTTTTTTTTTCATTATTTATCCATTTACGGTTCTTAAATATAATATCCGTGCAGATTAATTCTTTCGAGGTCCGCTTTTGTGTCCGCTTCCCCTGCGAAGGCGTCCAACCAGCTGGTTATCCCGATAAGAATCAAATTTCCACAGTTCTGTCCCCGAGAAGAGGCTCGTAATTGGCCGGGGACGGCGATCCGACGCGCGTGGCACTTTCCTTAGTCCGGAACGTGTCTCACGCGCGGCGTCTTCCGTTCCGGTGTCGAGGCGATAAGTAGGATGTCACCCGCTATATCCGCCGGTACCTGTGCGCGCGTGTGTATGTGTGTGCGCGCAATTGGACGGTGGATGCGCGGCCGGTGTATACGCAACGAGCGCAGCACCGGTGCGGTGTGTTGCGGCTTTCCATAGGGTCGTCCTACGGTGGCTGGTGGACGGTGCGCGGGAGAGACGGGGGAAGCGCGGGATGGCGAACGGGGTCGAGGCGAGGCAGGGAAGGGGAGAACACAGCCGGCTGAGGAGAGAAGCAAGGGGAGTAGAGAGGGGAGGGGAAGGTGGACCGTGGGGGCTTTAATGAACCAATTTAAATGCATGCGATGATCAGTTGGCCTCTGAGCCCTCTTCTTCTTCTTCTGCGGGCTCTTTCGACGACGACCGGCTACCTTTACACACGATAGGCCACGCCACACGACACACGCTGCCTCCTAGGACCCTACTCGCCCGAGTAGTATATTCCGCTGCTGCCGCCGATGCTCCTGCTGCTGCTGCGGCCGCTGCGTCCCCCGCCCTCCCCCCGCTCGCACTCCGTTTCTTCTCTGTTCGCGCGGATGTGGCCTCATCGACAGTCGTACCTTTTCTTGCCTCCTTTCTTTTCCTCGTGCACCGCCGCCACCTTCCGCCCTTCCCATTCCTTCATTCATTCCTAACCCCGCTGCCCTCTCCATTCCGTTCCCCTCTCGTCTCCCCCTCCGGCTCGTTCTCGTTCCCGTTCCTTCATCTGGAAGCTCCATCTCCATTTTTTAATGAAATCGAAATTGCAATGGAGAGCGCTGCGCGCGTTTCTTCCCTCTCGTCTTTCGCCTCTTTTCTCCTGCCTCTTCCTTCCTTCCTGCACTTCGTCTTTCTTCCGCTTTGTTCCCGCTGTTTCGCGGACCGGCGCGGGAGATTGGCGGAGAGGGATAAAGGGAGCTCTACTGCGAATGCAGTGTGTTGAAGCTCGGGGCGACAAGCGGGATTGTATTAACCGATCGCGGCGAATCGTCCCGCGAGAGATTTCTGCGAGCGCGAGATGAACGCGGGATCCCCTCGCCGATCCCCCGAGATTTCCGCGAATGGCGTCCTGGAGAAAGAACTCCATCGTCTGCGAGAATTTAATTCTGGATGAACGGCGGCCGCGGTTGAAAGATATTCGTGGGTTTTCTGATCATTACGACTGCAAGTCTGTGTGTGTGTCACGTGCGCACGTTGCGTCAACCTAGTTACACTAAAAGAAAAATATAGTTGGCCTCAACCATAATTTTAAAATATTTCTAACAATAATTATGGTTAATATAATGATGCATATAGTTAACTTAATCATATTGGTTTGCAAAAGTAAGTATATTTTTCTTTCAGTGTACAAATCTAACACAATGACAGCAAGCGCTACTTCTTCACCCGCGAGAAAAATTTTTCTCCGATAGCATGCGTAATTGAGTAAAACCTGACAGTTTTCGTGATCAGAGTCTCGGCTCCGAGATTAGTGGATTAGAGGATAACCCATCGCGTGATTCATTCAAGAATTGATACTTCTGCGTGTAACAGATATCGCGCGGCTAAGACCTGGCCCTAATAATCGGGAGGATGAGGCGCGAGAACAAAGCGACCGAAAATCGTGGGGATCCCACGGGCACCTGCTGGAGTCCTCGTGCACGCACGGGGGGAGGGCAACGAGCACAACGACAAGCCGCCCGGGCGCCTTGTAAAAAAGCCAGGATTCGCGTCACCCCCGTATCGACCCCCCGCGACGCATCGACACCCACGTCGTGTAATGCGTGCACCACGCCGTTTTATCAATCCACGCGATGGTCCAGCTGCAATTTTACGACACACTTCCCCGCCCTCGCTCCGCGAAATCGCCATATAAATCTTCAAGTTTACAAATGACTGGAAAATCACTAAAATTCGAAAAGCTATTTTCTCCTATTTCTAATTATTTACGCAATGTTATTTATGTAGGATTATTTCTAGCACGTCTAGCTTTTATATACTGAGGAAACTGTACCTAGAAACTATTTAATGTATCTTTACAGTAATGTAAGTCATCGTTTTAAGGTATTTAGCTCTAGAAAATTATTAGCTCTAGAAAAACGTAGGAAACGATTCTTCGAATTCGGTTCTATTAATTAACGGAGAATGAGTAGTCTAGTTTGTAATGGATCCGGCGGTAACTAACTCATCTCGAGACGCGCGCGATTAGATCGGAAGGTCTCCCATGACTCTTCAATTCACTTTGGGACGGACCATTGCTCCACTTTGTAAAGAAACCTTCACGTTTTTTTATCATAAGAAGGCAACGTATGCTATTAATACCACAAATGTCTGCAATCTTTTACGTTGTACACATAGTTTAGTTTTTTTTTTTTCGACAGCCTCATTGTTTTCGACAGCATTCATGGTATAATAAATGGCGCATTGTTATATTTTAGATATGCGAGATATTTCTTTCTATTCCTCTCTCCTTTTTTTCCTTTTCTTTCTGACTCTTTCCTCTCGATCGGCCAGATCAAGGACAAGCGGCTCTACCGATCATCCCGTGCGGTTGTAAAGAACCGCGAATTAATTAACGGCGATAGACTTTATTTATAGACGCCGTGTCAAGGTCGGAGAAAGGGTTTCCCAAAGCTTCCGTCGACGGGGAGATTAATGTCCATTCCGAGTATCGAGGAGGTGAAAGAATTATGTACGAAAAACGAGTCGGTGGTCCCCCTTCTTGGACGCCGTTCCCGTCGCATTGAATTTTCGGTAAAAATTCGACATAACTTATACAAGACAAAATAATACCCCCCCAACCTCATTAATAATAAGATTAATGGGAACGCTTAAGAAATAACGTCAGAAGTGTAAAATAATGTTAAAAAAAATTATCGAAAGGAATAACTAGCGACGCAATTAAAAGTTAATAAGGAATGCAACGTCGTTTATCATATCGCTCGATCGACACGCATCATGACAATGTTCGTGGATTTTCTGACGATTTTTTTCCCACCACCTTCGAGGGGAGAGGAACGCGACTCGCGCCGTTCTTTGTGCGCCGGGTATCGAGAGGATAATTACGAGAAATTCCGTGTATGCGCGAAATGAAGTGGCGTACCTGCACTCGCGCGCGGTTTTATCCCTCTCCGTGTCGACTTCATCCGTCGACTGGCGGCTGCACGCATGAACGCCCACGCACGAACGCCCACCTTCGGCTCTCCCTCACGAGCCGTCTCCCTGATCGCCGTATTGACGTGTCTTATCGGCGATCGGCGCCCGTGGATCGTACAGTAACAAATACACGCGGCTTTTATATTCCGTTACGATCGCCTCTCTCGCGCGCGCGTCGAGTAGGCAGATAGGTAGGTAGGTAGGTAGGTAGGTAGGTACCACGTCGCGTCGCGCGTTTGGATTGAAGATCGCGTAATCTCCCGTATTTGAATAACATCGCCGGTCTCGGCTACTCCGTCACGGTAACGCTCGGGGAATCGCCGAGAAGTGACCGGCGATACCTTTTTCATATAAATCGCAAGTAATACGGTTTCGTTGAGGAAGCGTTTTCTCTCGAGAGCTTTCTTTGAATGAGAAAATGTATCACTGTTTGGATACGTATTAAATGAAAGCTGTGATAGAAGTTATTTTGAAACGACAGAGCTACTTTGATGATGCTATTTTGAAGCCAGAGGGATTATATGCCATTTCTAAAAATAACATTTTATTCAACGTATATCACAAATTTCGTCAAATTTAAATAGAAGATAGAACGCACCGAAAAGCGACAATAATATTGCTGCTATAAGAGCCAATCCGAAAAAAATAAGAAATTTAAGAGAATAAATCATGGAAAATGAAATAGAGAGCAGATATTGGTTTATGCGACACATTTCTCAATTTTACCTGCTTCGAACTCGATATGCTCGGCGAAAAAAAAATCGCTATTCAAGGTAGTGATTCGAACGAAATAATGGGAATGATAAAAGATTATTACTATCGGTAATCTAACACAATTCTATCGCCTTCGTCATCGCGTCGGCCGCGCTCAACATTCGTGCGCGAACCCGGCGCGCAGCCGACTATGTTTATGATTCATTGAAAGTTACAGTTCCTGTCGAACGATAATCTCGTCGTAACGGGCCTACCAAGCCCTCTCCTACGGAACACGCGGTGACGTCGTGAATACGTCGTTTTACGCGCGGACAGGTATACGGGTCCGTACACGCGAGTCTTCATAAATTCCCGGCCGGCTTGCCGACACCGCCCTTTTCGGTAATGATACTGAAATACTTCGACTTTTACCTACCTTCATTCAACTTTTATTTCGTGACGCGCCGCTTCAATTCTTACCGCGTCAAAAAATTCCGTACATCATAATTTCTTGTATCTCGCGGATACATTGACGCAACTTGTCAACTACGCTTTGTTATTGAATACCGATTCCATTAGGGCCATCGAGATTGAATACACTGAGATAAAAACATAGTTACTTTTGGCCTCAACCACAATTTTGTAATATTTCTGACGATAATTATGGTTAACATATAATTAAGTTAATCATATTTATCATTAGAAATATTATAAAATTATGATTGAGGCCAAAAGTAACTATATATATTTCTCTCTCATTGTCAATGTAAAGATGGAAATATTTTCACATTTTCTGACTGAAAGATAAGAAAGATTTGAGAGAGAGAGAAAGAGAGAGAGAGAGAGAGAGAGAGAGAGACGAAATAAAGATCTTGCGTTTCTTCTTGATGACCAGCCGCGTATCTCGCTAAAAAATAGCTTTCTTCGTTAGGTCTCCAAGTCGCGATTTTAATAAAGAGTTTCAATTTCTCTCTCACGTTTGTCATCTCTCATCGCCGATCGAGTTGTGTAACTTGTGAACAACACTAGTACTACGTCGGATCTCCCCCTCCACGCAATTCTGCGCGTGACTTCATGCTCACCGCGAACTCTCCCTGCCCGTGCACCAACACGCACCCACCTACGCGAGTACGCGCCCCGTGTGCACGCGTGCGCTCGTCATCGTCAGGTGTTGTCGAATCGACGTGTTTTGTCGATAATCAACGTCTATCGAATGCGTAATCGAGTGCAAGCGCGCCCGCGTTGCCACCCACCTCTATCCGCCCGCCCTTCATCCGCCGTCCACCACCCGAGCTGCTCCGGCCGGCTCCGCCGTCCACTACCAACCCTCCTCCTCCGCCTCGCCCGCTTTCTGCGCCGCGCTCTCATTTCGCGCGGAGCGAAAGAGTGCTTTCATGAAAATTCCCCCCCCCCCCTCCCCGTCGTCGTTTCCGAGTCGCAAACGCCCGACTGTCGTTCGACCTGCCGTTTGATTACTTCCCTCGCTTCTTTTTTCCCTCCTCCCGTCGTTTTTTCGCGCGCGCGGAACGGAGCGCCGACTTGCGCGGCGCGGCGGCGGGAGCGGCAGGGTGGAAACGTTCGTCGGAACGAACGAACGAACGAACGAAGGAGCTGATGGCGTATTTCTCATTTTTCTCCCCGCTCGTGCCGTTCTTTCTTTCGTTACGAAGCTAAGATGGGAGGCACGGCGAGCGGGAGGCGAAGGTGAAGGGGGCGCAGGGTAGAGAAATGATATTTTCGCCGGAGCTAAATTACGGGCGCGCGATGGAATGCGCATGCTACTCGTTCGCTGCGCCTCGCTGATGAGCGCAGGCACCGGACGATGCGACGTGCTACGCAACCCGCCTGATTATGATTACTTTTCCGATTAACGGCACACCAGATGCCAACGATGCGTATGTCGGGAGTAATGTCAAAGTCCTTCCTAACTTTGAAGTCTTTCCTGTAATCACAATTTAATTTCCATGGATACGTGTTAATTAAAATCTTGATATCGTTTCTGGTAGCCAAAACAATCCCGCCTACCCCGTGTCGTAATCGTTCTAATGCCCGAATCACAGTAGCGATTCGCGAGTACATTTGTGTCTGCGTCCCTTAATCAATTAGAAAAGAGCTTGTGGCCGGCAGCTTTTTTTCTAATTGGTGCAATTGCGATTGCGAGTCGCTAGTGTGATCCGGACATAACGCGGCTGAGAATCGAGAGATTTTTATTTTGTTCCCAATTAATTTATTTCGCTCCCGCCACAATGTGTCTTTAATTATCATGTTAAAATGTATTATCATTTTTAAATAATACGCAGAGTGTCCCTGAAATGCACTTACGGACGGGTACTAGAACGAATTAGATATATTAAGGATCGAGCTTAGAGCACTGAGCGATACTAACAATAAGAGATTACTTCGCATCGGGATAATTAATATTTCCTTCGCTTTCACGGGGGCACAATATCTTGCTCCATCGAGAGCAGCGTCGCCGCAGGTGCTAAAGGGGCGATATCTCCGGCGGGGCACGTAGCCGCAGGGGCGGATGGCGGATGGAGAGCGGCGGGGGAAGGGGGTCGAGAGGAGAGGGAAGGGGGGCGATTTTTCGCCCGGTGGCTCCCGCCCTGTGGCGAGCATCGCCTCCTGCAAAGTCACGGCGGTGAAATTTAGTGCCCCGCCACTAAATTTCTCAGGTATTCCAATATATTCCGCGGTGCGTATCTACCTGTTCCGCGACTTTTCTCTCTCTTCTTTCGTTCTGTTTCTCTCTCTCTCTCTCTCTCTCTCTCTCTCTCTCGGTCTTTCATTCTCTCCCGCTTCCTCGGCCGTCCTCCTTCTCTTTTACTGTACATCTCGTACTCGTCCTTCTCTCCTCTCTCTCTCTCTCTCTCTCTCTCTCTCTCTCTCTCTCTCTCTCTCGGACAGCCTTTCTCTCTTTTCCTTTCTCTCTCGAGCGAGACGAGCGTTTGTTGCACACGCTCGACTTTAAAAGAAAAGGCACGAGATGAGGATAGGCGTTCCCACCGGAGTTATTAATGGCTTTGACTTCGTTGCTATGGATATCCATAAGTCTTTGGCCTGTGAGAAAAAGAGAGGATGAGCGAGGGAGTCGCGGCAAGTGAGAAGGAACAAGTATGAAAGAGAGAGAGAAAGAGCGAGGCCTCGTCTCTCGGGCTTCCCTCGGACCTCGGGGCCGCTGCCGGACCGAAGGACGTGAAACACGAGAAAAAGGCAGAAAGATGAGAAATAGCGGACGCAAGAGGCAGGGTACATGGAATTGTCAATTTCTTGAACGTAAAGGGGCGGAAGGGCGATAAGAGAATTGAGCGATACACCAATCTCAAGAAGCTGAGGCATCAACCACCCATTGATATTTATTGGTGAGTTTAATCCGTCGTGGATTTAATCACTTCCAGCAATGCTTGATTTTAATGTCGCTAATATTACCAAATTAATTTGCAAAATTATTTGTAATTATTTTACAATAATATAAATTATACAAATCTAATTATTTGTCATTCAAAATGTTTGCTACGAAAGATCTGGTATTATCATAAGCGACCGAAGATTGAAAATGTATGTATCAATCAAGTAAATATATCGAGAGAAATATTTAAACATCTAATCGGTAACGGAACGCCGGGAAAAAGCGAGTGAAAATGGATCTCTAAAATTTATTAGAGCCGAATCGTCGCGTAATCAATTAACTCGATGTTGATATTATTAGAAACTAACCAGCTTTGTTATTACATGATAAATAATACGTCGCGTCACACAACGGGCGGCAATGTTCATACAGGAAGGAACACTTTTATGCAGTAATTGGCGAATAAAATCAATTATCAGCATTACTGGCTCATTAATGAATAACATTATCGATGCACGATAATAATTTGCAATAATTAGATTCGTGTGGCAGTTGGCAATAATTAAATTGAAAACTCCATGAGATATATTTGCGACAAACTTACATTAACCAATGAATTTGATCAAATCGACGGATATTTCATGGGGGGAATATATATAATTCAAGGGTCAATTTGTATCTAATATATAAATAAATGACGTCTAGTGCAATAAACGTTCATCTCTCATCTATTAGACCAACTAAAAAAAAACCAAAAATTGACAGAAAGGACAGAATTGAATTATATGGCGAAAGTCTTCGCTCGTTGTCGCAGAGGTGGGATAAAATTATCTGTATGGTAAAAGCCTCCAGTAACGCGTCGTAAACGGGCATATGGTGGTAGCGCGATCGTTCCAATATCAATTACGGGTGAAAATTAATTACCGGCAACGTGGCGGATAATGAAGCTTATTAATTTCGATGCTAAGAAACTGCGGAACGCGCACGCTCGCGACGCTGTTCGCGGAAGAACGCCGATTAATTATCACCGGTATCATCGAACGCTAATCTGCGGGCGTTATTTCGAATGGCTCCCGCATATCCGCAGCTCGAGTTTAACTTTATGCAATGCGAACATACTCCGCCTCGTGCACTCGATCGAAAGAAGCGACAGCGAGTCGACGCGTCGATGTATCACCAGGGTATGCGGGGCGGTACGAGAGCTTAACGCCGTTCAATTTCCTGACTTTTCAGATAGATATCAGATTAATTCGTAGGTTCGATCCGAGAGATTTAATTACCGCGATACTTGTTGTCGCAGTTTTTTTTAAATCGTCCCAGAGAGTCTTTTCCTAAAGTCGCCGAAGGACACGGCGCGTCCCACGACTCCGTGTGACAGAGGGGCGTCCTGACGGACCGCGGAGAATCGAGAACCCGTTCGTGTGCGACGAGAAAACAGGCCTTCCTGGTCGCGCGTGTATTCGAGAAAACGGGATTGCACGTAACGCCTTCTCCGGCGGCGTAACCGCGCGAGGAAGCGGGAGACGGCTAGCGTGGCGACGGGGTCGGGGAAGGAGTAAAGTGTGAGTAAACATAATGGCAGAAAATAACGTTCGCGGGAGGACAAGCGAGAGAAAGAGAGTGAGAGAGAGAGAAGGCCGAGCACGACGCGACGACGGACGCTCCTTTTCGCGACGGGCGGCGGGAATCGAGAGGTATTGTCGGCTCGCTATGCGAGCGATTTCACGTGCGAGTAGCCGCGTTGATCGCGCGAAAAAGGAAGATTTGCCGGCGAGCGAGCGTAATAGCCGGAATAGCGCCGGTGCTGGCGATACGCCGCTGCCGCGATGCGATGCGATACGTTGTTCCGCCTCCTAGAGGGGCGGCGTAAAACTTGATCGCGATACACGGCAAAGGGGGATGCCGAGGATCGCGAGGAAACTATCGGTGGTGGGATCGGCAGAACTAAGAAATGACGAATTACATAATTCTCGTATCTAATTAAAATCCTCGCGAAACAAGTGTTTTCTCAGAATTTAAGGGAAACTCAACTTGTTTTCACGAGAGATTAATCTGTTACTTTTGTTTACAACTATTGTAAATGTATTCAAATGCGGAGGGGATCAAAAACTCGTACACTGAGAGAAAAATATAGTTACTTTTGGACTCAACCACAATTTTATATTTTTAACGATAATTATGGTTAACTTAATGATGCATATAGTTAATCATATCCTCGTGAAACAAGCGTTTTCTGAGAATTTGAGGGAAACTCAATTCATTTTCGCGAGAGATTAATCTATTATTTTTGTTTACGACTATTATAAAATGTATACAAACGCGGAAGGGACCAAAACTCGTACACTAAGAGAAAAATATAGTTACTTTTGGCCTCAACCACAATTTTATAATACTTCTAACACGAAATATTGATTAACTTAACTATATGCATCATTATGTTAATCATAATTATCGTTAGAAATATTATAAAATTGTGGTTGACTCCAAAAGTATCTATATTTTTCTCTCACAATCAGTGTAAGACATTTGCGATTGTCGAGGTCAGGCACGACAAAATGTCACGGCCGACGGATTCGAGAGATGTTTGAAAGACGCTATCGAGACTCGATTGATTTTGACGTTTTACTAAAAAAAAATTATGTAATTAATTATTAGTAAATAATTATTCGTACGATATTCGTTCGAGCGTGATGTCGAACATCTGTGCGTTGTCAGATGTCGTTTCATAATCAAAGGATTGAATAGGAAGCATCGTTCGCAATCTTGTCGCAAGATAACGTCTGCATTCTGCGATAAGGACAAATCGCTTCGGGAGTTAATAACGAACACGAATCCCCCGTCGTTTCGCGTCGCGTCTCCGTAATGCGGAAATGCCGGCGCGTTTCGTAATGCAGAAGCGCCGCCGAGAATCCAGTGGTCGCAGCCAGCTGTGGTCCGGCATGGCTTTCCCGGTCTCGGTGTTTTCCCGGGGATTTTTCAGCTTCTCGGGCGCCGCGCCGGTGGGGAGATGGAAACTTCCGCGCCGTGAGGAAGAGCGTGTTATCGGCGGGACTGGATTCCTTTGAAAAGCCGGTGATAATAAAGCGACGCCGTATACCGGTGTCATAACGGGAACGAGGTTCGGCGGATGCCTCGCCTCTCGTTTCGCGCCCGGAAAAGAAGATCCGACGCGGAAACTGCGTCCCTGGATTAAGGACATTACGGCGGGGCTTCTCGTAAGAGGAAAAGCGGGGCTCTGTAGCTTATCGGGCCGTTTGGACGTTCGTTGTACTGTCGTCGCTTTTGTAAGAACACGGAATATGTTCGTCGACGCGGCGGCGAAGGACGAACTTTATATTTTCGAGAGGGAGTTCGAAGGTGTGGGAAAGATTGTTATTTCACGTTTAATCGCGAGTCTCACGGCCGTCCACTCTGTCTATCCAATTTTATAGATTATTAAAGTAAAGCTATAAAAAATGATTCTTCATTCCTAATTCGTAATTTCAGTTTCAAAACATTTGTTCTTGAAAGCGCCGCATTTATTTAATACGATACAATGTGATATTTATTTTTTTAATTAATATCCACTTTATTAGAAAAAGTAAACGTAAACTTAAAATCTGATCGCAATGCTTTTTTCAAATGCTTTATTGCACTATTTTTCTTCCCTGCGATACGCGGCTTTTAGAATCGAACTAGCATAAATGAAAAATCGCAGGAAGCGCGATCGATACGTACTCGGTCCGGCCGACGGAAATTTCGCAATTACGAATGTAAAGGCTGACGAAACAAAAAAAAAAGAGAGAGAGAGAAAGGAGAGGCGCATAGAAAACGGCGTGTATTTCGCAGACAGCGACGGCGCCGTGTGTTGCATTTGCCGTGTTTGCGCGCAGCGTCAACGGCGAAAACTGCGTCGGCTGATACGATATGTACGCATTTCAAATATACGGATGCGTTCCCCGTTGCGATCAAAGAGATAATGAGCCGCGCTAATTATAATAATCACAACGTATACTCGCAACGTTGTTTGTTACATACGAAATTCACTCTGCCCTCGGTCGATAGCGATCCCCGCTTTCGTTTGAAAATCACAGCCGATAAACCATACCGTACGATCGAGGAGCCATCGATTGGGAGTTTCTCCCATCTATTCGAATTGATTCATAAATCTCTGCAACGACGGCTCGTTACGAGAATGACTTTTAAACGCTCGTTCGGGTCCGGGCAAACGTATCCGGGGGATAAAGAAAAGTTGCATTTAAATAACCGGACGTAAATCTAATGGAAACGTTCTGTCCGAAAATGCAATGTCCATCTACCGCCGCACGGAAAGCAGATTTGACCTAATTTCGCGCGGCAGGGCCCGGCCCTTATCGCAGATTACATCGGCGGTACGTACAACTCAATTTCGCCAAAAAGTTGACCTGGTCAGTTCCCGAGAGCGAGAACCGCGTCAATCCCGACCGCGATCGTTGCGCGTGGCGCGATTACGCGTCGCGCGTTTCGCTCGGAGGAGAAGGAAAAAAAAAATCGACCGCGCGAAATGAAAACCTGCGACTTCGAGGAGCGAGCAGCGAGAACTCGCGAGAAAAAACGAGAGAAAGAGAGAGAGAAAGAACGAAGGCCGGAGATCAGACGGGAAATAAAGAAACGATGGAAGAAAGACGAACGAAGAAAGAGAGGATGATTCTCGCGGCCGGAGTTTGGCGCAACGAAAGAAAAAGAGAGGTGGAAGAGGACCTTGAAGGGGGGGCGGGAGAGAGAGAAAGGAGCGGATAAGAAAAAAAGGAGCAGCAAATTGACCGCCGCCAGCGGGAGGCCCCGGCGCGACGGGGAGTCCCCTTCGTCCGAAAACTCTTCTCCCGTCTTCCTTGGTCTCGCGGCTCTCCCTACAGCCTCTATCCTTCTCTCCGTCCTCTCCTCTCCTTCTCTTTCTCGCTTTTTTTTGCGCTCCCCGCGCGTCCTCCCGTGCCACGATCCCTACCCGACGATCTCGCTCGCTCCACTCGAAGCGAGACAAATGAGCGGCATCCGTCTGCGTCACCTGTCCGTCAGTTCGTCCGTAACTTTTGACTCGAGGCAAATCGAGAGACGCGCGCGTCAGGGAGAGGGAGGAAGAAAGAAAACGAGGGGCGGCTTTTTACCGCGGGGCCCGGTGACCCGACAACGACGATGACGACGACGATCCCGCGACTGACGCCCCGACTGAACATCTGAGGGAATAAGGGCCGGTTGCACAATATTATATTTTTATCCGCCGCGTTAATGGAAAAGGCTGATATACTCGATTGAACTCTAGCTTCGTCATTTCGAATTAGCAAAATTATATTTTAATTAAAAAATTCTCGCCTGAAGAAACACATACAATTTTGCGTTCAAATGCGAGCAAAAGTTGTCAGTTTTACTGCCATTATCTTTCTATAATTATTGTTTCATTGTACATATAAAATAATTATTGTACAGTTGCATCTATTTTATATATTGTATTTAAAAAATTTTTTTGAAAATGTAGATTTTATTACTTTAGGCTTACAAGATTATTATTGATGCTGATATGTCTCATTTTTCGAGATGCAGCTCTCCGAGACACTTGCTCGTTCACGATTACCTCTCATTATCTTGGATCAACTTATTATTATTGTTATTATTACATCGCGATATACGTCTCTTATTCTCGTTTTTATCAACTTGTAGCGTCGCTACGGCTATGTGTGCGGTTAAAATAGTAACGCGCTGCCATTCGCGTGTCAGGAGGGAACGTAAAGAATAACGCTCGTAGAAAACAACGGGATACGGAGATTTTCTGTACGCGCCGCGCACCATAAATAATCCTCGATTACACGCGTCTCACGGCGGCTCTCTCGCCGGCACTCCGAAGAGGCAAATTCCGGGCTGACGAGCGCCGAGACGAGCTCTTTCCGCGGTTGCACGCCGGATTACGTCAGCGCCGGGGGAGAGAGATTGTAAAAATGCAATTTGCATTATCAGATACGCTCGCAACGACGTGGCGTCGATACGCGACGTGGGACTACGTCGTACGCGAGTTACTGGCCGACACTACGTGTCTTTTATTTATTCTTATTTTTACTACTGTCGTCATGCCAATTTTGCGGTTTTACGAGATTATTTAGACGGGACGAATATCCGTGCGCGCTTTCGACAATTTTTCATGGAAGATCCTATTTTAATGCTTAGCGAGCTCCTGTAAAATTAATCAAAGGGAACGTATTATTTAATGCTTTGTTAAGACAAAGTGTAAAGTTGTTTATAGGTAATAAGACACAAATTTCGAAGAATGGCCTTTTCTAATTTCAGATCAGATTAAGTCGCGAATTATTAAGGAACGGTTTTTTCAACTTCTTGGTAAACTAACTAATAGTTAAATCATACGTCTGAACTTGTCTAATTTGAAGATCAAACAAAGACAGATGTACGATTTAACTATCAGTTAGCTTATCAAGAAATTGGAAAAACCGGCCCTAAATGTTATTCTTGCTCCATATTCCTATTTCGCAACAGTTTATAACAAAATTGACATTTCGATTCTATAGTTCAATTAGAAAAAAAATTGAAAGAATGTAAATCATATTTCTTCGCTTAGGAGATATTTAAGGAATGTTGCACGTTCTGAAATGATGCTTGACAAGTGCCCGTGTGAATTGTCCTCGCGACTTCCGTCCCCTGAACGCGAATCGAAATTGGCGAGATCTCACCCCCCCCCCCGTTTCAGAAACGGAAAAGCAATACTACCGGTTATCGGGGGTATTGGGGCGATTCCCCATCCCCCTTCGCGTTACCTTATCTCACGTTGTATCTTTGAACGCGCGTTAAACATATTTTACAGGTGTTACTTCCTAGCGGGCGCGCAACGCGGAGATAAGAAACAAAGTGCCCCGGTATTCATCACGGTTATCTTTATGGATGCGCCTGTAACGCTGATGAGGAATTCTTAACTTTTATGGACGCGCCGATACGCGAACGCCGACTACTTTTCCCGGGGAAGAGCCCGCGCGATCGAAATTTATTCGTTAATTGCGTTAAACACGCGATAATTAATCGCCAGTCCGCTTTTTTACTAGAACGCTTTTCAAATCAGCTATTATCATTTTGCTAATTCTTCGAATAAATATTGATGCGGCAATTAGAAAGGCCGAATGAAAGTTGTGCATAAAACAGGAAAAAAGTTTCGCGTGTGGGAGAAAAATTTGTTTCCTCTCGTTCTTAGCTAGTTGTAATTTGAATGGATTTACAATGAATGGTGAAATTGCAGCCGTAGAAATAGAATATTTGTATAATATTAATAAATTTCTTATTCAGATTAATCTTATACTAAAAATCACAAAGGTTAAAAATACTTCAGGCCTTAGAGTGTTAATATCCAATGCCAATATCTAACATTGTGGAGAAGGTTCGAAAGTACCGATTAAAATTTCATCGAAACACCGTCGAAAGTCGATACGCAGCGCGCGTAACTACCGAACGGGTTAATACAAATCGTCAGAGGTCGAATATTAAAATCTCGCTACGGCATCCCGAGGAATCGGTAATGCTGAAGATTCACGATTACGACGCGCGTAAACGGAGTTATGCGAGTTATGCTATCGGAGTTTGTTTACGCTCCCCCCCCTCCCTACCCGCGCTTTATACATTTTATATTATACTTTACATTTCGGCACTTAATATTTCGACGGCATTTCGGCGACCGGCGAAATATTCCCAGCGTGCAAATTTATCGTTCAAGCCCGGCAGTCATCGAAGGGTCGTGCGCGCTTTCGGCGCGTGCGACGTATACCGTAATTTACCGCCGCGGGAAGGATTCGTTAAGATAGCGGGAACACGTTTTCCTTTATCTCGCGGGATGCACACCGCTCCCGCGATGCAGTTGCGGCGAGGGAGAAGGAGCGTAAAAAAGAGGCGAAGGAGCGAGCGAGACAGAGTGGAATGCGAAGCGACGATGATTCGTCCTCAGAAAATTATACGGGGTGGGCCGAGGGACAGCCTCGCCGTTTGAAAGGATATAATTTCGCACCTATTACCGGCGCAAAAAGGATCGCTGGAGGTCGAACGGATGGATGGTAGCCGCTCTGGACGCGTTCAGGAAGTGCAAACTGCCCTTCTCGCGGGAGAAAGAGAGAGAGGCGTTCGTTGAAAAATTATGACATCAACGCTTCCAGCTTGGGAATTAACGCTTCCGGTGCTCCGATGCCCGACTAACAAATCAAACGTAACGGAAGCCAGCGAAGTTTACTCGCTCATTCGTTATTGAAAATTTGTCGGCTGGATATTGTCGAGTAAACATAAATGAATCGGTCAATTTAGAACCGGTGCTTTTCATCAGACCTCTCGTATATTCCTTTTCTAATTTTTCTTCCGTGAGAGATCCGAGATAAAATTTTCACATATTTCGAAAAATCGTTTTGATATCTGTTGCTTACAATTATGCTTATAATTAACGCGGACACGTCCGTTTCTATCAGAACGCAAGACAGCCCTTTTTCTTTCGTGAAAATCACAATTCTATACCGCGAGAATTCACAAACTCTTTTATCTCCATAACAGAATCGTAATTCGCGACGCGAATTGCTATCCATAAATCGCGCGCTCTCGTTTTTTTTTTCTTTTTTTCGTTAAACTCGACGTCGCGGCGTCGATGGGACGGAAAAAAAACCGCGTTGTAAAACGCGTCTCGCCGCCGAGCGCGTGCGAAAAATGATGATTTACAGGGAAGTAAGCTACTACGTCGTAATAAAACTGTCAACCGGCCCACCCAGTACGTAGAGATAGGACAGGCAGGCCGGGTCGGACGATGCGTTGTCGCGGTGCCTGTGAGTAAGACGAGTGCCTCGGGATGGCCTCGAGATTAGAATCTGAACGACGCGCTTAGGTGTGTCGCCCGGCCCGAGAGGTGCATCCGGAATTCGTGCCGGCTTCTGTCCACGTGTCGCCCGGGCAGTCGTAGATCACGAGAAGAAGATGTTCCGGCTTCCGTTCGAATTTCTTTATTTCCCGTCGTCGCCCGTCCCTTTCTAAAGCGAAATTCCCGGCGACCCTGACTGCACGACGCGACGGCGACGTTACCGCAGGTGATTGCAGCAATCGCGCGCCGCTGCCTTTCTTTACTTCAACAACAAGAATGTTTCCGAAATAATTACCGTGCAATTTTGAGATCCACGTACACGTTGGAATTCCTACGTGCTATTATTTTAAATATTGTATTATAATCACGCCAGTTTGTAATTACAATAGTTTGTACGCCAAGTATACGAAATACATAAGCAACTGTTTTTTTTCCGTTTTTTTTTCTAAAATTTAGAATACCATTTCGAACGAACGCTTTACGGGGCACAATACGGCGGATTTGGTCGCGGATTGCACATGCACACGTGGAACGCGATCGCGAGCGGCGGGAGCAAAAATTCCGCGGCGCAGTCGCCGCGGGAAAGCGTTCCACGGCAGAGAACAAATTGGTCACGATCATTAACGCCCTCCTGGCTCGAGAGTCGGGCCCACGGCGGTTACAAAGCGATAGTTTATATACCTACGCGCGCAAGGGAGTCGAATCTAATA
The DNA here is from genome assembly GCA_021460005.1 of Tetramorium alpestre. Classification (NCBI taxonomy): domain Eukaryota; kingdom Metazoa; phylum Arthropoda; class Insecta; order Hymenoptera; family Formicidae; genus Tetramorium; species Tetramorium alpestre. The sequence continues at coordinate 117,600 of JAJVSH010000116.1, read as the reverse complement.
GCGCCATGGTGCACTTGTTGCCACGATGACGTCGAATTGAAATAAAACGCGCCGCGGCGCGTTTCCGCCGGATGGAGAACGGCAAACGATCCGAAGCGGGATGCTCGATCGTGAATAATGGCGCTCATCGGGTCTCTAACGCCGGCACTTTCTCTCTCTCTCTCTCTCTCTCTCTCTCTCTCTCTCGAATCGCGAGAGAATCGCAGAAAAATCGTGATAATATTGGACATCGCGCGCCGCAACCTTGGGACGATATTCCACTCTCCCTCTCTTTCTCTTTGAAAGAAATAATCATCGAAAAATTATATAAGAGAGAAAGATTTTCACGACGGAGTTATGATGTCTGGTGAAAAGTTTATCCGCCGATCAATAGTCGGCCGAGTATGATTAATCGTTGTCCTTTGCCCCGAGACGTTGGTGTCAAGCGTTGCATTTTTCTCCTCCCTTTTGTCGTCGATTGCGCCAGCGTGTCATCCCGGCGGCGCGACACATTCGCAAAGGGAACGTAAACTTCCCATTGCCATTCATCTTTCTCGCGCGTCACAAGGACCGCGTATTTGTTGTCGTTATTTGTCTACCGCGAGATCCACTCTTTCGGGAAATTTATCCTCTTGTTCCAGAACTGAGGCCGGGATAAGATCGCATGCGAGGTACATGCAAATGCCGGATGGGGAGTACACCTCGACGCAGCGCGATCATTGAAATCATTAAGCGTGATTTAGCAACGAGGCGTATCTCGCCGTCAGTCACGTAATAGCTACCTCGCGCCTCCTTTGTTCGGCGCATAATTTCGCGGCGGCACGACGGCGAGTTACGTGACGGTGTCGTTAACTTTCGTCCGAAACTAGATGAAACGTAAGGTGACAGAAGTAAATAAATGTCGTACAATGCGAACTAATGCAAGGGAGATGAGAATTAATTATACTGATTAATCATCGTACTGATTTCTTGCATTTCGCCAAGTTTGAAATTGAACTGTTATTTTATACCGCTTTTTTCCCGTAACGTCGGTTTACGGCGGAAACGGTGCCCGATATTTTTAATATATTTTTATTTAACATTGTGTCGAAATTAACTGTACCTTCGGCCTTTGAGCGCGGGTCGGTTAATTTTTGCGTGTACTCAGGGGGATGAAATTGGAGGGAGAGGGCGGGGGAGACGGGGCGGGTATGCGGATTCCGCGATATCGCTGTGAAGTCATCGAAAATATCGTTTGCATAGGGCCCGGCCCGGCGCGACGCGGACGCCGCATACATAAAGCGCTCGCGATCATTAAAGCCCGACCCTGTAGCCGAGCCTTTGGCAGTGGGCGACAAAGCGATATTTCACGTTACGAACGTTTGAGATGCGTTAAAACAACGATTAACGCACTTGTCGCGACGGCGTTGAAATAATCCGAACGACACGCCGACAATATGCCACTCTCATTTCCCTGGAGAAGGAGAAAAAAAAAGTGCATTTAGTCGTAACTTTTGGTTATTGCTAACTTCGCTTACACATTATGTGTAATTATAATCAATCATAGATGCATCTGCATGTTTTTCTATTCCCAGGTATCCGTCGATTCTCTCTACGAGTTTCCTTCTCGTAAAACGTTGGATTCTAAACGCGCGTATTATTCAATTAAAATGTATTAGTTTTTACCGAGATGAGATTTTAATTATGATTCGAAGCGAGAACGATAGTGTTGGCTTTAAACCAGTACGCTCGCATGTTAAAAATGAAGGAAAAGTACGTTCGCGTACGGAGAGAAAGGATTAAGCTCGACCGCGTCTCGTGTGACTATCATTACGCTGTAATAATTATCGTTTGGTAACGCACTACTACGGGGGAACGGCGATCCGGCCGTGGCGCGGCCACAAAGAGAGCCAGAGCTCCGTGAAATATATGCAATATTCTTTATCCTCACCTTCGCACGCGCGATAAAATGGCGTAGATTCGTGCGGAGTCGTAAAACTCTCGCGTCGAATAAAGGCCGACTGCTAATTGGGACTCGCCTTAGATATCGTAATCTCGCGTTGCGTCTGTGCCGAATTTTGTTAATTAATATAACGTCTCGTGAAAAACGGTATGTATTTTCCCCGATCCTCCGTGTACACAAAGAAAATATGCATTTACGTTTGTAGAATAAGCAAAAGGTTGCCGCATTACAAATTAATTCAAGACTGGATACTTTAGTATCCACATTTCAACTAAATAAAAATTGTAGAGCTATTAAACAGCAGTTTAGTATTTCGATAATTAAAAAATTAGAAATTATGAACATCGTTATGATACCAGTACTTGTACCGAGAGAAAAATATAGTTACTTTTGGCCTCAACTACAACTTTATAATATTTCTTACGATATAATTACGCAAATAGTTAAGTTCATCATATTTATTGTTAGAAATATTATAAAATTATGGTCGAGGCGAAAAGTAACTATATTTTTCTCTCAGTGTGTAATTCAAATTAATGAAAGTAGGTGCAGACGTAGACGGAAGGTAGAATGCAGCTTCGACTGGCTATAATTCATATCGCAAGAACAATAACAGATATTTTCGTTGAGAATTTCAGAGACAGGCGATGCTTGGTGCAACATCGATCTGAGGCAACCGACCGCCGCTTCTTGCATTGTAACTTGCCGAAGGAAGAAGCCGAAAGGGCACGAATCCGATTTGTCAGTTGCGCGAGCCTTCTATTGCCTAATCGCCGCGGAAAAGCTGGCGATCTCGCGGCGAATCGTGCGGCGGATCGACGGAAGGGAAAGGGAGGAGAAGGGTTGAATCGCGCAACGCGGATCGCGCCCTTGCCAGAACGCGAGAGATTCGATCCGCGGTGGAGAAACGAACGCTTAGCGCGATAAATCACGCGTCCGTCCGTCGTGCTTTTTACCGTAACGTCATTATCATAATTGCAGCAACGTTGTATCTCGAAGGCGTTTCACGCGGAAAACAAATTGGTCACGATCATTATCGCCCTTCCCGATCACTTAGAAGCAGAACTTCGTGGTTGCTGGTCGACGCCGCCGCCGCCGCCGCCGCCGCGCGCGAGCATCCGTGTCTACTATGCGCTACACACGCGTGCGAAAGCGGTGTGAAGGGTGCCCCATCCATTAGCGCATGCATCTGAGAAAACCTGTGTTCTTTACATGCGCGATTAACCGCAGCACTGCTCCGAGTCGGTGCATCCCTGCGATCCGCGATTTTATAATAAATGACTACCTCCCTTGACTTTGCTCTAATAAAAAGAGACAATTAGGATTATAACAATAAAAAAAAGTAGCAATCGCGACAACAACAAATCATAAATTCCATCGTGAAATCCCGAAGACTTCTTTAAAAAGAAAAAAATATCTCATTTTATGAAATTGAGGAATAAGTGACATTTATTTGTCATCATTTAATTGGCTTTTTCAATAAAGTTGCTAAGACTCGTCTTTTTCGCACGAGGAACTTTTATATTCTCGCACGGGACGTATTGGGAATGAAAATAAGTAGAGCGGCACCGCGAACGCGCACTCGAGCCGCATCGTAGATGCACTCGCTGGAAGAGTGACGCGCGGAATTATGCAGATGCGTTTCGGCGATCGAAGGAAGCCGCGGCGCGTGAAGCTGGTCGCGGTTAACTACGGGATGGAAATTATTCCGATTCGGCGTAATCGCGATCGCGCAACGCACAACAGAGACTGCTCAATTAGTGGCATTCTTGCCGGCGAATCCGACCGGAAAGCGCGGAAGCGAGATCCTTATCAATTAATAGAGCAAATAGAAACGGGTAACACGGGTAGCCCGGCAAGTTGGAAATCGCCAAGCACAGTGTTTGCGCTGGCGAATCGAGCGATNATCGCATTAATTAATTATGGATCGTCGCTAAATTGCAATTCGGCATTATGATCCTACACTGAAAGAAAAATATAGTTACTTTTGGACCCAATCACAATTTTATAGTATTTTTAACGATAATTATGGTTAACGTAATGATGCATATAGTTAAATTAATCATATTTATTGTTAGAAATACTATAAAATTGTGGTTGGGTCCAAAAGTAACTATATTTTTCTCTCAGTGTAAACGTGCATTTTTCACTTCTCACGCTTACAGATTCCGATTTCCGTGGATGTCTCTGTGTTGAAATGTGTTAAAACTTGTAAATTTGAAAGATAGAAATTCACCTTGCCGTTAAATTTACACGTGTTATGTTTTTACGCTTTTACACAATTATGTGGCACCATTCTTTCCCCAGTTTTTTCAATTTCCTGAATTTTAACACCGTCATCGTTGAAAAATTAATTTTGTACTTGAACTCTTCTCTCTCGCATCCAGTCTTATTCTTCCGCAAATTAATTTTAATGATTTATTCAATTCAATATTCGAATTCATTTCCCATTAGTGAAGAGTCGCGAGTACGGCTGTGGCCACATTTGGAATGAAGAAATTAATATACGTCGCGAACGTAATAGGCGTCTTTCCGTTTAGGAAACAGCGGGTCGGAATGCCGGGCGACTGGAAGAGCAAATAAGAAGTCGCCGTCAATTAATATCGCGAGGATATGCGGGTATCATTTTCTCGTATTGATGAGATCACAAATCATGCGCGTGCGCGCGCGCGCGCGACATCGCGATGCCCTTTTTACAGCGGCGGCGCAATAAAAGGTAGCAAAAAACACCGGGGGGATGCGAAATTAATTACGATGCATGGCCGTCTCTTATCGCGCCTAGACAATTACGAGTACGACGCGATACGCGTGTTAATTCGCGACGCGCGAGATCCGATCGGATCTCCTAATGGCCGCGTAAACTATTAAGCTTCACCGAGGATTTATGCGAGCCCGGAAAAATCCCGCGCGCTGAAATCGGTTGCATCGCGCGAAAACAATCGGCGAACGGGAATGGGAATGCATTCCGGATCCGGAATAATTCTAATCAGCGAGCGTCCGCGCGTGATTGTTATGCGCTCGCTGAGAAAATCTGATCGGGAGACTCGAAAGAGATTCAACGTCGATCAATGAACCTCCCTTCGCCGGAAAGCGGAATCTCCGAGGGGACCGATAAAGAATACGTGTGCGACTGCTGAATTCGCACAATGAATAAATTAGGACGATCTTTTCTATTTTTTTTTTTTACTTCGTATGATATATTTTCCGTTTCCGGAAGTAAGATGGAATATATTATGGTTATTAATATCTCGAGGATCTCGCCCTATTCGTAACAAAGCAGACGTCTGTTAACGACCGTGTCTTGCGGGAATGCTTAATGACTGCGTGTCAACAACTTGGCCGTTTAGCGTACGCCAAGGAACCTTGAAAATTCCGCAATCCCGCGCGAGAAATCCGCCGTGTCGCGATGCACGCGCTAATTCGAGCCGCGAAGATTGAATCTTAATGTGTGCGCAAACCATTAAATCGCGGCGTGCGAAGCGCGGAGTGCGAGAAACAACGCGGCGGGATTACGTCGATTCCGCGGAGTAATTGCAATTATTTGTGGAGCGAATCCGAGCGGCGCATCTCCATAATCCGTCCCAGACGAAGGCGTCGAGCGGAGCTGCCAACGAAATCACTGCCAATTACGATATATCTGTCTCATTATCGCGGCTCACGTCTTCCCTTCTCTCTCTCTCTCTCTCTCGTTTCGGATTATTCACCGCTCCGTGACGTTCGTATCTTAACGTTTCTATTACGAATTAAGGATAAACAGATCAATACATATCGGCTAACGCAGAGGTTTATGAGGTTTATGCAATGATGTAATGTCTGATATTGCGATTAATTTTCTTCTTCACATATGGACCGAATTTGAATTCGAGATTATCTGGTCACTCACAAATAGGACTCAATAAAAAATGATTTCTAATGTTTGAGCAAAAATCGACAAAAACATAATTACGGTTTGGGAAATCAAGTTACTCCATTCGGTGAATTTTTCTGTGATGGAGAGATATATGTGATCAAACAGCTCGGTACTTTGGATCAATTTTTTACGACTGATTAGCAAGCGGATGTAATTATGTATCGTGTGCGGTCAGAACTTAGTAGTGTAAGATAAATTCTACTTTCTCTCTCTCTTCCTCTCTCGCTCTCTCACCTTTTCTCGCGCACCATTCTTCAGCGAAATTACTGTCTAATTTTCCTCGAGCCTGGATATGGAAAATTCAAGAAATGCCTATCGCGTGGCAATCAGCGGGATATTTCGTCGTGGAAAAAGAAGGAAAAGAAACATAGAAAGAGAGGCTCGTCGTTTATCGACGATGGAAAGCGGAAACGATCGTCGACATTCCTGCGAAAATCACCATCGAGCGGCTTTATCGCCGTCGGATAATTTGCGAATTTCGCAAATATTTTTGCGAGATTTTTCTTCTTTTTCTTTCTGGTCGGTCAAAGATTCCTTTAAAGCACTCATAAGTGACAGTACTCGCAAATAAAATTGATAATACAGAAAATAGGTTTAACGATAATTTCGTCCGCATTTTCATTTCATAAACAATAGTATTAATTTTTTAAAATAAAGTGCAGACTCGAAATAATTTTTTACCTAGCATCTAAAAATAAGCCTTGTAGAAATATTTGAAGGTATGCGGGTCGTACTGACCCGGTGGTCCGACCCGAAGATAACAATTATCATTATCGTGCCTTGCCTTTTCTCTCTTTCTCTTTATCTCTCTCAGAATCGCCGATATAACCGTCGCCTTACGCAATACCGGAAATCGATCCTCCGCGGCCAGGAAGTGGATATTACTTTCGCACGAACGCCCGTGTCCCCCATAATCGGAGCGCGAGGCGCATACTACTGATTACAGGTAGTTGCCGATTCGTGCTTGACCCTTAACCCGGAGCCAGCTCATTTTTGCTCCGGAAGAGAACGTCGACTCCGGCGAGGTAGATTAGTAGCGCGATGGGGTACGATACGTACGCGTAATCCTCATCCGGTAATCCATTTTCCAAACGCGAACAGAGCTATTTTCGCAACGCGCCATTGCGATATATATAATATAGGAAAATAATATAGAAGCGCAATTCGCAGATAGATAAACGAACGGACAGATAATTCCATAAAATTTGTAAAAGCACGGAAAAACCAAAAAAAAAAAGCGGATTCATATCCGACCGCACGGAGTGCAGTGTAAGAGTTGATGCGTGCCCAAAAAAAAAAAAAGGTTACCGAGCGAATCAAATTTCGCGTAGCGCAAAAGCGCTTTTTGCCGTATATAAAATATATCGTCGGTTCTTGTTCCGCAGTTGATTTTAATATCGCGCGAACGTGAAATTTACACGGTAACTGAATTCACGACTCTCTTTGGGGTCGAAAGTAGTCGCCGCTAATTATCGATATTGCGGGCCCCGTGATTTTAAATTAAGTGCAAATATCCCTTTGAACGCGAGTATCGTTTCTAGAAACTAATAGGTACCGCGTTTTCGAACGGCGCACGACTGTTGTTAATAAATCGCTTCTTTTTTTGCCTCGGAAAATGCGATTCTGTAAATGCGATACTTTGATACTCGTAGTTAACGAAGTTGCACAGGGTGCGCTTCCGCCGCTAAAATATTTGCCTTATCAGCCGAAAGATACGCCCTCCCGGGCGAATCAAACGTCGAGATTCTTTTTCTTTTTTTCCGCAGCCTCTTCATTCACGCTGAGATCCTTTAATTTTTATTGACAAAAACAAGCCCTTAATTATTTATTCCTTCCCCCGCGTGTGTGCACAAGAGCCGACGTCAAATGAATAAATTTAGACACGATATTCGCGTCGTTAATGTTTCGATGCATACATTAAATTTTACCGCATTGGGCCTTTGGAGCTGTAAAATCAACGCTGCCATCGGCGCGCATTTACGATCGCGTAAAACCGAAATTTCTGCGATCGCCGTCCGCGCTAATGTCCTCGACGTGCCTTCATTCACCCGGGTGGCGGATTTCATTCATCGCACCTGGACTCGCCCTCTTCGGCGACCTCTCGCGCGGATATCAATACATGTCGTGCGATAAATCCGCGGCAATTAGCGGCCGTTCGGGCGCAATTAAAGTGCACGTCTCGCCGCGACGAGAGAATCGCATGCGAATTCCATTCGCTTTTACAAGATCCGCAGAGAGGCCCGCGATATCTCGAGCCCGCGGCATCCGCCGCATTTATTTTTGTGGGAGAGGTCCGGGAGGGAGACCGTGTTCTCCCTTTCTCTCTCTTTTTCTCTCCGGTGATCCAAGCGGCGGATCCAAGCCGGCGATTATCGTTATCGCTCCTCACCGCCTCTAACTTCCCAAAGGACCGTCTTACGCAATGCTGGAAATTGTCGAGAGAAATAAGGGGAGAACGAGAGAGGGGGAAAAAAAGACTCGGGATTGGGCGGAGGCGACGTTTTATGACGAACTTTATGATTTTCCTCTAACACGGACCCCGCCGATTGCGGTTCCCCGAGATCGAGAGATCGACGAGACATCAATGCGTGGAAGGTCAACGCGAAAATGCAAGAGATGCTTGTCGTGAAATGAACCGCAACTACCACCGCGAGATCTCGCGGGGCGCAAGAAAAATGAAAGATAATAAAAAGGAAAATACTTCTTGCATTCTGTTATATGTAGAAATTACGGCGGATGAANATCAATATAAATGGAAAACTTATATAGCTCGTAAAACATATATATATATATATATATATATATATATATAAAATAAAAATTTCCTTATCTCGTATATTTTTTCCGATATCGTTAATGTGCGGCATCACACGTTACGAAGAGATCTGTCTGCTGATCTGGACAGTCGAATTTGTAGAGAGATAGACGAGCGATGCGGTAGCCGAGCCGAATGTCGATCAGAGGCGATCGTTCAAAGTCGTAAATTGCTAGATATCCGCTACCCCGCGCATTCGTCAAGCGAAAATATTTTCCGGCCCGGTCCGGTTGAAAAATCCAGGCGCTGCCGCTGACACGCGCGTACAAGAGAAAACGGAACGCAGCGAACGCATTTTCTTGGAAAATCAACATGGGCGCAATTGCGCGCGATGCAAGTGCTGCGGGCTCCGGAACGAAAGCCGTCCGAGATTACATATTTTCGCATACAGTTTTCAAGTTTTCTTCGCGGGGTAAACAAACGGTGTTTACCTAATATCCTCCGAATTGTTGCACTACGAGCTTCGATTACACGCGAAGACAATAGTTTGAAAAAATACGAAATATCGTTCGCGCAACGATGACGTGAGCGTGAGCGCAAGCGGGAGCAAATATTGCTTCAATTCGTGACACCGTATGAACTGCCTGCGGAATCCACACACGTGCATCACAAAATTTATATAAATTTTCATTTAATGGACTGTTGATAACGCAAAACTGGTCGCAATTGTTTTACACGTATTGTCATTTGCAATATGATAATAATTAGTCAACCGGATGCAGCATATATTTTTAACAACTAAACAAGTATAAATATAAAATAATATTTTGTAAATTGTTTGTTTTCATTTCAATGTTAACAATATTGAAGATAGAAAAATTACAGCGTGCGTATTAAAATACTTTGTGATTTCGTTCGCGGAAATAACGATTTTGTGTAAAAATTTATCCGAGCATGTGGCTAATTTTTGTCCCAATTTTTACGTCGAGTTTAATTTTTCAAAAGCTTCGGGGATATTCAGATCCGTCTGACGTTTGCATTTTCCTGATTTTCGCTCCGTTCGCACATCGCGTTCCAGTTTCAAATCCTCACATTTCCAGATGTTTATTTGCTCTCTGCATTGACAGGTTCGTCACCGTTGTAACTGTCGATCGACGTCCTAACGACATGCCGTCGACACGGACAAAACGACGCGAAATCCAGACAGAGAGAGAGAGAGAAAGAGAGGGGAAGAGAGGGCAGAAAGTGAAGGAAAGAGAGAGAAAGAAAATCGCTTCTCTCCGACCGTTTGACGCGTTTTCGATCGCCCTCGAAAATCGAGAACCGGAGACAGGGAGCTCTTCATCGAAACTCCCTGTCGACACTCTAGAAAAAGATCGCTATTTCACATTCCTCCCGAATCTCTTACCTTTCACATTATCATTTGATTGTAACTTTAACACCCGCTTTTAGTAATTTCCTCTAACGCAACTGCTTCCGCGAACAAAATTAAAGTACAAGATTTATCGTGATTTATTTCTAATCAAAATCAAAATGGAAAAATGCATTAATCATCTATGTTTTTTTAAAAAAACTAACTTACACAAACAACGCGCAATTTCAGAGATTACGCGGGAGATTACAAGCTTGCTTCGGAATCCGGAATTATTTTTACAACAAATAATGTGAATGACAGAGTGATTTTTATTCTCAGACGCTACTCTCGCATTAAACATTATTCCCTGCCTCGTATTTCAAACGCGAAATTCCCACGCCGTGAAATAACGCGGAAATGTCGCGATCGAGCCGACACGTTGCACGAGATCGGATCACCTCGTCGCGCTTATCACGCCAGCTCACTAGCGGCGGCGCGCCATTTATTTTTCGTCGGGTATCAGAAGCAGCCCCGTCATCGCGCTGCCGACGATCGCCGTTCTCAAAGCAACGCGGATCGTGTTCTGGCGATCGCTCGAATACACCTTCCCCTCACCCCTCGCACTCCTTCTCCGTTCCGTTCTCTCTCGTCGTTTCTCTCCCGTCTTCTTTTTCTCTATTTTTCCCACCTCCGCCGCCCCTCGCTCGCCACCCTTCTCACCCTTTCGCGTTCCTGCGTGTCGTACGTGCGTACGAATTCGATTTCACGCGATTCCCTTCGATCGAGGAGCGCCGTAAACTATTTCTCGAACAGCCGATCTCGCCCTGCCCTCCTTCGGATCCCTGTGCCGGGGCAACCCCCTCCCTCCCCCCTTTCGTTCTTCCCGGTCCCTTCGTTCCCTTATTCCTCGTACCCTTGGCTGGGTCTCTTTCTTCTTCGTCTCTTTAGGCCGACTCCCTAAACGCGGCGTTGAAAAAAAGGCAATTAACAAGGAGAAGTATGCGAGGTCGTATGCACTCCGTGGATCGTTAGATCGATTTGTTTGATCGATCCCGAGCGATCTCTCGCTCTCTCTCTCTCTCTCTCTCTCTCATTCTCCCGCGGTAGTTTCGCTTCTTGTCGCGCGTCTCTTTTTTTCGTCAGCTCGCCTCCCCTCTCCTCTCCCAGATCCCCGGCGGGAAGCAAAGAGCAAACGGATATTTTTTTTCTTCGTTTTTTTCCAGGAGTGTCGATTGACATGCACATAGTGTTTGTACGCGATGCGAGAAATGGCACGGTATGAATTTAATCGATCGGATTACGATCGCGCGTCGGCAGCTCGAAAGCGCGCGATGCACAACAAGGCTTTTGGAATTTGCGAAATGAGAAGGTGGATTCGCGAAACGATTAGGTTTGCTAATAGATACGCCTGAATCGGCGCGGCCTTAGTCTGGATTAATTATTCCCGGATTGGTAAATTCATCCTCCCTTTGTAGATCGAGAAGCTTAATTTCATAAACGCGACGTCCCCCTTTAAGAAAAAGTAAACCACTGACAAATGCTTTTCGACGTTCGGGGGACACCCTGAACGCTTCTGATAGAGCCCGGTCGTATTACTGTCATTTAATAAATTCCCTAAACTAATAAAGTGACAATCATTAGGATTTAATTTAATGCATTATTGCCGTTCAATCTTGATCTGGATTTGCCTTCGCGTAACCATGACAAACATTTTCGTTGACTCTTATTCTTTTCGCGTATATCGAGACCAAGATATGTAATAAGACATCGGTGATTTTATTTTGAGAGAACTCTTTCCTTGTCCAAATTTAGATTGAATTCTGATCATAAAATTGAAACACTAAAACATTAAGTGTCTTATGTCCATTTCTACCAATGCAGATTAACTTCAATTTTGGTTTAACTTACTTTCTACCTTTTTTTTTATTCCTAAGAATTAGAAAAAGGTGAAAAGTAAGTTAAACCAAATAAGTTCCAAGCCAAATAAATCATACGTCTCTCAAACAATTTTGAATCTTAAATTGACAGCGTCAACATCGGAGGCATCATTTTCCTGATATATTATAATTGAAGTCAAACGTGCGATAGAATGGAAGTCAAACGTGTTCAATTTTCAAATTGTTTCCAAATACTATTCTGTCGTAAGAAACTAACACACCCTGTACATGTCTCTCTCTTCTCGCTTTGGCGGAGAGGGCGGCGGCCAATTTTAATTCGCAGTTGGAAGCGTTCTCATAGACTGATCGATTTTTCTGATCTTGATAGGCCGCCGCCGTGTAACGCGAAACTTAAGCCGCGCCGTCATGCGAACGAGCTTCGTTCGTGAAACGTAACGGGGCGTTTTGGGCGACAGGCACGAAACGCGTTTACATAAAAAAAAGGACAAAAAGTAGAGGGAAAAGAAAGGGTGAGGGATTAACGGGACATCCAATCGCGCGAGGATCTCCCGGGATTCGTGCGAGAAAGGCGCTTGTCTGACGTAGTTACGGAACTTTGCGCAAAACTAGTCTCAAACTGAGATCTTTTAAAATTAGTAGAGATGTTTAAGATACCGACGCATTCAATATTCTAAAATACGATCGCAACTTTAATGATGTTTAATAAACCTCGGATACTTGTTTCATGAAAGCAGAATCATCGGGATCTTCGAAAATCTCAGCTAATTCGATCTTCCAGACATTACGTAATCTACCAAATGTTACAATCCTATGATGTAACGTGATATTTCAGAAATAAGAATATCCTTGTATCCTCTCTCTAATAAATAATTTAACTTTCATTTCTAATTAAAGGAAAATAGCTAAGATTTTTAATTGCGTGTACGTCAGAATTCTTTTATGCATTCTTTGATACAGCAAACTATGAAATCAACTGGAGATGAATTCAATAGAGACTGAAAATTATGAGCGACAAAGGGCGAAAGAAGGGCGGAAAGCAATCGGAAAAGCGGAGCATTGGACTCCTAAGTAGTAATGGAACGTCTGACGACAGACAAAAATATAAGGCGAATAAAAGCGAACGCAGGGAAAAGAAGAGGCAATAATAAAGTTCGCACATCGAATCGCGTTGTTCTTCGCAATATTGTAAAGTCCGAGAACGGTCTTTGAGGGGGGGAGGAGGATAAGTTGTCAAGTAGAGAAAAACATGTATGCATCCATGAAAAGTTTTCAAAGATTTTCGAGAATTGTGTACTGCACAATTCCCTATAGCGCCTTTTTTTCGCTTCTCACGTACGATAGTCATGAATAAAAGTGTCACTTGATTTTGCCGTAAACGGTAGCATTACAACGCGAGAGCGGAAGCCACTAAGTTCCTAAACTAAAAAGTATAGCAAGTTATTGTGTGGCTTTTTACGACTACTTCTCGGAGTATGCAGCCTTTCGTTTTATCTCGCAACGAGCCGAGAAGAAGCGCGTGCTGAAATCAAAGACGAAGTACGCTGCGCGGCTGCGATTTCGTAAGAAGAACCGCCTCAAAAGGCCGCGACCGAAGGCAGATCTGTCGAGAACAGTCCATGAAGTTTTGCGCTTTCCCCGCAACGTATTAAGTCTCTAGCAGAGCGTAACTTCACGCTAAATACATCCATAAAGGAACAAACGAGCGAGTTTTGTGTTGTTAGACGGAAGAATTATTCATTCGTGATTCGGATAAGGGAAAAAAAGATACGAGTAAAAATTTAAGAAAAATGGAAGTCACAAAGTAAGATACTTATCGGAAACCGAGAGTCCAAAGAAATTCATAGCTTAGCTAAAAAGAAACCATTAAAGAACTTTAAGAAAATCAATTTTTTTAACATTAATTCAGCTAAATCGAGAATGTTAATATTCGCGTTTGCTTAATAATTTGTTTAAAAAATGTTATCTATAGATTATGAATATATAAAAAATAAAGATTATATAAATATCTTATGTGAATATGTGTGGATTGTATTTCGTGTATTCACTTTGCTTTTTCGATCCTCTGTTTCTTCTTTTTATCTCGCTGCCAGGATTCTTGTAAGGCAGAAGAAACACAAAGAACAATTAACTCGGTTTCCAACACTTTGAAAGGGAGATGCCGAAATTAAGGGGTTTAACTGTATCTATTCTCAGTCGTGAAAAAGACAATGATTTTCGTGAAAAGACGTCGGAAAATGAAGGAAGCTCCGTAGTAGAAGGAGGTGAAAGAACGAGGTGAAAGAAGCTGAAGAGCAAGAAGATGACGATAGTGAAGGAGAGGAACGAGAGGATAGTAACTGCAGAAGGAAGAAGTGCGTCAGGAAGGAAGGAAGGAAGGAAGGAAGGGATCCTGGAAGGAAGGCGGATTCACCGCGGGATCGCAGGTAGTAGCAGGGCACGGTAGGACGATTTCTACGTGGAGGCCCGTCCCTCCGCGATGGTTTTCTTCTCTTTCTTCCGGCGCGTACGCGAGAGATATCCACCTCTCTCATCTTCCTCTCCTTCTTCGTCGTCTTCTTCTTCTTCTTCTTCAGGGTTTCGTGACGAGAGCACGAAAGGGCCGAGGCCGCGAGCCGAAGTCGAACGAAACGAAACACGATTCTCTCTTATTCGCTCCACCTCTTCCAACCCGCAGTGTGGTACACGCGCGCACACACACACACACACACGCGGCACACATATTCGCACCCGCGTGTGCACGTGTGTATACGCATATAGGTATATACGTACGCAAACGCATCCACGCGTGTTCTCCCTCTCGCTCGCATCCGCGCTTCTTCGCCTCGTTCGGTTCCACCCTCTCGTACTCCCTTTTTCTTCCCTTCTCGCTTCATCCTCCGCCGACGGCCGGGCGAAGTCTGTCGACGTCCTCTTCTAATTCTATCTCGCCGCTCGACCGCCTCTTCCGCCGTCTCTCTTGCACTTCTTCCGTGTCGTTTCTGCGTCTCGTATCCTCTCCACGCTCGCCGTCCGTCTCACTCCTTCGCCCTTCGTGCTCTCTCGCTCGAACAACCTATCAACTCGGTGGGTAGACGTCGGGTCCGGACGACGATTCTCTCTCTCTCATCCCATCGACCGACCGTTCTTACACCGATATAGTCCCGCGGCCTGGCGCGGCTGTGTTCGTGGACGGGAACACGGGTCGCGTTATAACGGGTGTCCGCCGCCGAGATTCGCAAAACGCGATCACCTATACGAGCACCTGAGCGCGAGCGAGCGCAAATTAGCGCGAGCGAATATTCCTTATAGATGCCCGCTGATACCGCAACGTGGAGTGACTTTGCGTCAAAACAGAAAAGTCCCTCTCGAACCGCCTAGCATCGACAGAGCGATCAACAAATGTCTGGGATGGAAGATAAAATTTATCATATACGTAAAATCAAAGATTGCTGATCTTGATACTCTTGTAATTCCTATGTAAATTATGCGTTTCCTTGCGGTGCAAAATTAATGTTTAATAATTTTGTTTTTACGACGCATTTGAAAATATCGAGACTCTTGGACGTTTATGCGACATCTTGACGCGTTTATTTGGTTTGGCCTTGCTTTTTGAAAATTATACTGTTTCATGCAACTTGGATTCCTTTCTGAAATTACCTGTTCATTTAATCTCGAAGGCAAGATCTCTCATCGCGAAATTTCACGACTGGCGCGTGCAGTCGATACCACGAACTTTGCAGTTGCTGCATTCTCTATTAATATATCAATACCTACGAGGCAGAACAACGAATGCCAGTCTGCGAGTTAGGAATGGAAGGAATTGTCATTTCTCCACATTGATCGTCCTAACTTTAATGATAATCTAATATCGATATCAAAGTATTATTATCCACATTTCAAATTTAATAGTCACTCGAAAGATCGCTTTCGCTAATATTTCAAGTGATACTTTTCTCATCATTTTACATATCGCAGTGAGGACGAAACATCAAGCACCTTACGATCGCGTTAACATCTATAATTCATAGGAAACGAAACGAGAATGACTTTTTTTTCTTCGAAGAATGAAGATCCTTGAGGATTTCCGCGTACTGAATGGTCCACGATAATTCTCGGATGCTCGACTGCAGGGAATCGCGATAAACGGTATAATGCAATGTACGCGCGTACGTATCGCAACACCCTATGTTTGATTTACACATTGGCTCGCACTGGCCGGGCTCTATAACGCGGCTCGTAATTGTCGTCCATTCTGAAATGGCATTTCGACCACCTCCGGTCACGGGACAAGATTTGATAATATATCGTATCGAGTGATACTGGACGACCGATAACAGGTGCTTGGTCGTCCGTTGCCTCGCAGGTAAACGCGAGCCTGTCGAGCCACGGAATATTAGGGCCTGCCACATAAATCATGCGCCGTTTAATGTCACCGCGCGCATCAAGTTTTAAGGACCTGGGAACAGGAGAAAAATGCCACCGCGCGCGTCAACCGACTACCCGCGTTCCGCTCCGTGAGAAATGAACGTCTTTTCGCCGCGCTGTGAGAAAATGAAATTTTTTTCAAGTTCGATTTTTAAATGAAGATGTCTGTCTGTCNAACGTAAAGATATGTCAGCTGTCGCGGTTGCATTCAATTTACAAATGTATCGCAATTACGTTCTTGCGCGCGAATCATTGAAAGTCGGAGCATCAAGTTTATATCGTTAAACGTGAAACACTCGAGTGCCAATAACATTATTTCACTTCCTCCAATCGAACGTCGGCCGGTCGTTTGACAATAAGGACGGGGACATCCGGAAAAGGCAACGTTTCACACCTACGCGTGCAAGTTCCGGACGCTATCAGTTTTTAGCAATTATTTACGGGGCGTTGTTATTGTTCGCGGTGGCCGATAACAGCGCGGGCCGGCCGTAAAGCAAAAATCGCTGATGGAAAATCGGGCGCGTATATCTTTTTATGAATTCGCTGCCATGACGGGTCCGCCGCGATGGGGAATTAACGACGAACGATAATAGGGACGAATAATATTCGGCCATTGATAAAGTGTGCGATTTCGCAGAGGCGATCGTAAACAAACGGATGTAACGGGTGGTCCGCGCCACGCTCGCGTTTTTAATTAATGCACGAGGCCAACATTGAAACTTCGGCCGTCTTCATTATCGCTCGTGCACTTCGCCCTCGCGTAATTTTTAGCGTCTTCGGCCGTCATCTAAATTCCAAATAATTTCATGGAAAAACTTAAAAAAACCATCGAGAAAATTCAAGCATTTTACGATATAAAATGAAAGATAAGAGATATATCGCAATATAGCATTATTGTAAAAAAGATCGATATACAAATAAGAGAATGTAATTTAATGCAGGTAAATCATCATTTTTTTAAATAAATTTAACCTCCCGCAACTATATTTGTGTTGCTCCATCCATTTTTAGCTTGATCTAATTCCGTATATTTTCAAAGCAATTTGCAAACTGTCAAAATCAACAGTGAAACAGTTCTTGCTTTATTTTTTTCAATCCACAATTTTCCGCGAAACAATGGGCTTAAGCTACTCTACATTTTATTAATATTTATGGCATGCGTGGCATTGTGAGATATCGCAATTTTTCAATTTTCTATTTTTAGACGATATCTCACAATCGGAGAAACTCGTACCGAAGTATCGATGTAATTTATGTTAAGTGTCAAGGACATGCATTTTTCACCATTGTCCCCGGAGTTTCTAAAGGATTTAAATCACACGCCGTCCAAACTCGAAGAGATGCATTCACGCGGCGACAGGCACGCGGGAGAACCGCCGTCGTCGACGAGATTTCCAACGAGATTCGCGGCGTGCGTAATGAACGGTTCTCAGGTGGCTCGCGATGATTTGCGCGATGCCGGAAGACGACACGCTAGAATTCCACGGACACGCTTTGTCCCGCGTGTGCGGCGGGACGAAAACAAAAAAAAAATCCGACAAAAGGGACAGGTGTCGCGGCGCGTCGATCCGATTCAATTCGGTTCGATCGGATTTGTATCGCGGGCGCCCATCGCAGATTGCGAGGGGCCCCGATTTTAATTACGACTCGCCTTTCCTTCGATCCACCTGATAAACAGCCGATCAGCCAAGGCATTCCGCGGGTCGGCCTACGGAGCTTTACGGCCTACGTGCATCACGCTACTTAATATCCTCTGTAAGTACGATCGTAACAGGTGTCGATCCCGACACCCCGCCGTCGACAAATTGCGCGGCACGGCCCCGGTCTCGTTCGTCCGTCTGCGTGCCGCGAGCAAATTGATTGGCCGTCCGCGACAAGATTGCGGGACGAGATATTTTACGTTCTCGTCGCGCGAGGAGGCGTAACGAGAACGCGACGCGGGGAAAGTAGTCGATAGTTCTCGTTACACGGCGGTCTCCTAACTCGCAATCCCCGTAGCCGCTCTCCGTGAAGTACGGCCGCGGGGCGGGCGTCTTCGGGGTGTTTAGCCGACTAGCGCCGCGCAAACTTCATCGTAAATCGCGCTTTCGTACGATTGAAACTGCCAGGCTCGCTGGAATTTATTATTTAGTGGCGCAGTAACTCGCACAGTTGGTTAATGTAAGGTATATATCCTAACGTTTATCGCGTGCTAACGTTTTTCTCGGCGACCATTTCGCGAACATTATTCTAACGTGGGAAATATATAGGCGCGCGAATACATACGCATCCTAAATTACTCGCTCGTTCCCAACACGCCAGCGTAATAACGGTAATAGCAGCAAATGCACTTATTCGTGCTCCGCTTTCGAAAGTAGTCCTACACAGTTTGTAACACACGTGATGACGCGTAGTCACTCCAAATTCTGCCACGCGATTCCGAAACTCCGCGGAGAATTTTTCAAGTTACTTTTCAGGTTAATTGACGAGCTGTTAGTCGTGCAAACAGTCCGACGGGCATCCCGTCGAATTTCGGATCCGGTGAGCAATCGCGATCGAAGACAGCCGAACGGCTACGCGGTTTACGGCCACAACCGCACACAACCCGGGGCCCATTCCGCATCCGTTGTAATTTAATACGTGGCGTCTCGCATGGACGCAATCTTCATTTATTTAACGAACGCGAGGACGCGGAGATTGCGGAGCGGCCGGAGCTAAATGACGTACACGAGCAGCAACGGCAGCCGGTCCGTCGCTTTTTATCTTCGCGACCGACCGGGTATCGAAATGCAAATCGAATCGTTCCGTAGCACGGAGGAATTGCGATTTGCGCGTGGAAACGTGGCGGTGGCGTGCTCTCCCCGCGAGCGAGTACTATTGTTCTACACCCGGGGCGAAGGAAAGGAGGGAGGAGACGCGGGGGGGAAATAGAGAAAGAGAAAGAACGAGAGAAACGCAGGGGGGAAGAGAGAAAGGTGGAAAGGGAAAGAGAGGAAGTTAATCAATTCGAATCACCGGGCTCTGATCCCGCAGCGCGCGAAAGATCGGCCGGCCAGATTGCGCCTTACAGCTTCGGCTACGGCCCCATTCGTTACACGGGGCGAAAAGCCCCGGAATCGCACGTGCGTGCGGAATGGCGACAGCCAGCGGGATTTCTCGCGCCTGGATTTCCCGGGGTTTCCACCGACCGACCGACAAAATGTGTACGGCTTCTCGCGGAGAATTGCCCTTCGCGAAACGAGAACGTCGTCGTCGTCGCTACTACCATCGCGGCGGCGAAGCTGGCACGGGGGCGGCGCGATAGAAATATTTCTTCAGCATTTCTCGGGCGACACGGAAGAAACGAAGGGAATTGGAGGCAAACTCGCGAGAGAGAAAGAAAAGAGAGACAGAGAGAGAAAGAGAACGAGTATTCTTTCTTATTTTAAGAATATTCCCCTGAAGATAGATACATGAATTTTAAAACAAAATGTAACATAATGTTGTGCGAATTCGAGTTAGTAATTTGGAAATAATAGATTATTCAACAGTCTTCTGTTATTTCCTGATATAAATAGAAAAAGGGTATTTTAAATATTCTCGCGATATAAATGTTATAAAAGATTCAATGATACTCGGAGATTACCATCTTTTTTTATGTATCACTGTAGAAACTTTTAAATTTGGATTGAGAATCATCTTTTGTCGGCAAAGGCATAAATTTGGAAAAATCATGCAGCATTTTGCGCCAGCCACTTTGTTGCAAATTACATCGAATCACGCGGATTAAATAAAGTCAGCGATTTCGTACGTGGTAAGCAAAAAGGCGATTAAACTCGTTTTCGCGTATCTGCCGCCGATTATCCGCCGCGGACTTAATCGAAATCGTAATGAGAGCCCTTTTAAGGAAAATATATAACGCCGAAAGCGTATATATAAATACAAATGAATCATTTTATGTAATACGGACTCCCAGGACGGCCGTTCGATTACGCTCGCGGTCCGCTCGGACGCATTTAATTACACGGCTGCGTCCCCCGGTGTGCGATTTTCGGGGCTCACCCCGTATACGGCGTGTATACGCGCGAGCGTGACCTTTTTTTTTCCCCGGGAACGCAGTTTCTACCCCATTTTCCTCGAGTTATCGCGTACGCGTTATCGCGCGATGCACCTCTCGGTACGCCTCTGAATTATCGCTCATCGTACGGCGGGAAAATATGAAATTTCGCGCGGGCCGTAGCAATTTTTCTATCTCCCCGCTCGCTCCCCTCGTCCCCCCCCCCGTGTACTGTCCCCCGTGCCCACGATGCATTTTTTCGCCCGTGGCCCCGCTCGCGGAATTGTGAACAAAATGCACTCAACGGGCCGGCGGGCGGCGCGATTGAAAACGCGCGTCGGCCGTGAATGCGGCTAAAGCGACGATAATAGTTCGCGATATAGAAAATTTTTCATCTCTGGCCGTGCGCGCGGGCCGTTTGCGATTTCGCGAAAATTGCTCGCCTTTCATTTCGCCTCTCTCGCTCTCTCTGTCTCTCCTTCTCTCCCGCACACGTGTTTGTTTGTTTTAACGTAGGCTTCCGTGGGAGAGAGCTCGCGCGCGCCGATTGCCAATTTGCGCACGCGGAACGCACGCGTTGTGCATCGTCCCGCTGCATCCCGAATGCATCCGCTCGGCATCCGCGCGGTAAATACTGCAAATAGTTGCTTCAATATCGGGTATTGTGGCTTAACGATTTCATAACCGCGCGACCGCGTCCCGTGCGGTGACCGGAAGCCGAAATTTTCTACGAAATTTTCCAGCTGTAACTGGAAGATGTAGCGGCGCATTTTCGGCTATCGCGATTCGCGCTTAAATTACAATGGACGCGAGAGAGATGAGAAACGCGCGCGCAGAGTTTTATGGGTTTTACATACACACGTCAATTGTTATTAATAATTTCGCTCGCGCCGTATGAACGACGATGAGCACATCGAAATTTGATAAACGCGTTAATGCATTCGATAACGTTAGCGCTTTCAACATTACTTTGGCTAAGGTAATTAATATATTATTGCAACAATTATGCCACGAGATAATTGCGAAATTTATGATAGCAGTGACATAGAACGGTAACAAGAATTGTAATTCTAATCACCCCGGAGGAAGGAATTTGAGAAAAGCTCAATTTCGCTGTAATACTGTCCACTGAAAAAGTGACAGAAATACGAGCTCGCCAACTGAAAGCACAACCGGGACTGCTTGTCAAAGATTCTGACAATAAGCGATATTTCTGTGCATGCTTTTTTCAATAACACTCAATCTTTCCTCTTTCCTTCACCGTTAAGTTCCCCTTCTCGATTCCACTTCAACACACCTGTGCATCCCGCAACTCTCTTTCTTATCTACGGACCAAATACGGGTCTCGCGTAGCCGTGCACGCCGACGTGAGAACATTGCGCATCATTAACGCACATCGGGATCGCCGTTCATCAGCATTATCCAACAACTCAATTTCATTGCGCGTCGTCGTTCCGCCGCCGCCGCCGCCGCAAACTCCGTCTCTGGCGCGCTCAATTGCCGCACTCGCGGAATTCACGTTTCGCAGAGCATTTCGGCCTTGCCGTAACCATACGCCGGCTGTAACCACCCTATTGCCCCTCCCCTGTTCCCTCCGTGCTCCGCGGTATCTCGCGCTGCCGGCGCCTGGCAGAAAAAAATACCGACATTTCTCGGCCACCCGGTACGTGCGGTGGCACATACAGCCCCGCGGTAGACGAAGCTTTGGGTCGCCGCTAGCTGCGGGCGTCCGGACCTCGCGTCTACCCTCTCATTTACCATTTGGTACCTATAGATAGGTACCCATATATACGCGCTCAGGTACCTAATGTACGTGCACGCAGACACTCCGCTCGCTCATGTGCTCGCGCTCGCGCGCGCGCGCGCGCGCGCCACGAGGAGCGAGAGGAGGACGGCGGATAAGGGGGTGCAGAAGGACGAAGATAGCGGGATGTGGGGAGGAAGGGAAAAGCGAGAAAGACCGGAGAGACACGCGGCGAAAGATGCCGGAGCGCGCCCGGAGGAGCGCAGGGCTCTCTTCTAGGTGCCTAGGTGCTGCTGCGTGCACTTATTTTTCCACGTAACAGGCGGACGAGGCGCGGAGCGAGAGAGAGATCCGAGAGAGGAGAGAACTGTCTACACGCCACTCGGGTCCATCGGGAGCGCGCGTTTGTTTACGCGCGTATGCGCGTAATACTCGCGAGGGGAAGATGGTTTCGAGCTTTCGGGCACTTAGCTTGCTTCGCGGATCTTGGATGGAGAAAAAAAGGATGAGAGTGAGAGAAACAGCGTCCTTCTCTTTCTCCGTATCGGAACGGCGGAAGCCACGAGAGAGCCCTAAGCCCGAAGGGCGCATTTTTTCGATGACTCGAAAAAGAAGAGAGAAAGAGACGGCGTACGCGGGATGGGTGGAGAACGACGGATAGAAGGTGGCAGAAGAAGGAAAAGAAAAAAGGGTGGGCGGTGATGAAGAGGCCATGAACGGAGAGAGGAAGATTCTCTCTCGTTTGCTCGCTCGCTCGAGAGGGCGAGAGCCCTTCCGCTCTCCCTTTCGCTTCTCCACCCTCTCGCCTTCTTTCTAGGCGAAATTGATCAACGTCCTCGGGAAACCGATTAACCGGGGCGCGCGCGGATCGCCGAAGCGGGCGCATGAATTTTATAAATATATTTTCTTTGAGAGAGAGAGAGAGAGAGAGAGAGAGAGAGAGAGAGAGAGAGAGAGGAGAGCGCGCGCGGGCATTCGGAGTCGCCATTTGCACGACGGGCACTGCGGCTCTGCGCTCTCTTTGTGCGGATTTGAGGGAGATTGAAGTCCCGGGGAACTTTTCTCTCGTTTTTCTCTCCCTTCTCATTTTTTCGTTCTTCCTTTCTCCTTCTTTCTCTCGTTTTTAGATCGCTCTATGCCCGCGCGCGTGGAATACGGGATTTAATCGGGGCGAAATGTCGGAAGGATATTTTACGGGAATATTTAAAATTGTCCTCGCGTGCGGGATGTGCGGTGAGAGAAAGGGAGAGGAAGGGAGAAAGGAAGCTTTTCCGGCGACGAGAGATTCAAGCTCGCGTTTCGCGAAAATTCCAAAGAGAGCCCCGCGAAATTGTTTCATAACTTGTGGGTGTTTATGGCGCGCGAAAGGGAAGACGAGAATTGAGCGAACTTGGGACAAATATATAGTTACTTCGGAGGGAAGGTCTTTTATCCTAGTAATATATACGAGTAATCATCTGTTAAAGAGAGTATTCTCTGCAGATAATATATATGTATAAAAAAAATAGACATAATCTTCTGTAATTGCTATGTATCCAAAAAAATGTTACACAAGAAACGTACATATATTATTTATATATATAAATATATATAAGAAGGAATATAAATAAGGAGGAATAAGAAATACTAAAGATTTCGATACCCGAGGCGACAATCTAACGATAGTATTTATTCCTAGATAAGACGGAAGTTAAGTAAATTGATCGATAATAGAAACAGATTAACATTATCCTTATCGAGAGAAAAATATATATGTAACAGAAGCTCCTATCGATCTGTTTGAGCATCAAACTATCCTGTTATGTGTTTGAATTTTTTTTATTTATAAGGTTACGCTGCTTCTAAGTTTAAAAAGTGAATATTCAATTATCATTCACCGTGACCACTGAATGAAGAAGATGTTAATACTAAAATAGTAGAAGTAGTAGTAATCGGGACAATAAATTATTGCACCTACGGCGATTAATCATACGGCCGAGCCTATAATTATTGCCATATCCAATACTGTACAAACCACAGGTTGATTATAATTCCATAAAAGTTATTTTAATAACGGCCCCTTTTAATCGATAATACCATGTTTTGTGGAAAACTCTCTCATTAGTATACGACAATATTTCAATCGCATCGGATAATTCAAATCAGAAGGGTTCGACTGTATTCAAAGACGGTGGATGAAATCATCTACGTTCCAGTTAAAAATACCGAAGGAAAAGGTCGACAAGCTTTGGATGTGTATATAACTATTATTAAATATAAAATTAATAGTTTCAGATCAACATTAGAAAATATTCTCTACAAACGCGGTCTCTGAAAATGACTAAAATGAAAGATCCACTCTCTCAATTTCACGGTAACGATTTTCGATTTATGTATACATTAATTTTTTTCTAACTTTCGTTATTTTTACAAATATATAATATTTGAATAATTCTTCTTTTACTATTTCATTCATTAATGCGTTTTATTCCGTTCTTTTCTCTTGTTACTTTAGTTATTTTATTTTCTCGTGAGATATTTTCACGTAATTATTTTTCTTTACTTCACTCTTCTCCGTTTTCAATATATTTCTACAAATACATCTTCATATACATATTCATATGCAATGCGCAACTACCTTCACCGAAGTGTTACGTAAGGTAATACGCAGCGGGATCTTACGATGGATTTCTAGGTAAACGCATAACAGAAGAAAAAAATGACTCGAGGAGCATTAGAATCTCAAAGACCGCGACCAGGCTGACCGCAAAACTATCTCGCGAAAATCGCCTTGCGTGCACTGCCAATTCCGCATCTCGTGCCGGTTCCCAAAGACACGGTTTAATTATCTCTCTCTCGACATGAACATCGTGAGAAAATCGCTTCGCGCCGACAAAACGGCGATATTCTTCGTGTTTCTATCTTCGCGAAGTCAGGAAGCGAACCGTCCGGCGATGCCAATACGCCGTAATTGTTAGGCGAGGCGGAATACTAATTATCGAGCTTACTAAAGTAACGCCGGGTTTTTTTTGCAAAATTATCATTCAACTGGAATATCGAGAGTTTCCCTTTATTTCAGGCATCGTAAAGCACGAGCTTATCCCGCTCAAACATCACGTAATCCAAATACGAGTTGATAAAGATAAGGACATCTTTCCTATACAATTTATTCGTCAGTGGACCAACTATTCACAATTTTATTTAAGAAATTATTGTTTCTCGTCACACGTATACGCGCCACAAGTATTATTAATAAATTGCAATGATTTACATTGACATACGTTAGCCAGTATACATAAAAACTGAAAAATTCACACAACATGACACGCGGAAATAATTCTAATTTTTCTTATTCAGCTTTAAGGACGATAAATCTATAGTCACTTAAACGTAACACGTTTCCTTCTGTCTACCTTCGAAGATAATCCGTTTTTTTTCTTCTTCTTTTATTATCGGAATTATTATAGCGCCGTCGCGTGGACACTGGCATTTATATCTGCGCGTTGCGCGTAAAGATATGTGATACTGTCGTTTCAAGGCCGTCGCGAGGCTCCGCGATAACGAAGGAAATAAATTTTCGGCAGAAATTCTGCGCACGAACTTTCCGTACGTACAAAGATTTATCATTTCGCCACAGTCGCGTTAGCGAGTCTCGAATTCCGAAGCGGATCTGCTTACGGCAGACACGTCGCGTCGTCTGTAAAATTATGAGCGAGTCGTTATCGATGTTTATCGGGCCTCCGATTGCACGGCGGGAGAAAAAGGGTAAAGAAACGTGATGGAAATGATAATGATAATTGTGATAACACGATGCTGTTTCACCTCATTCATTTGTCGCGCGATACATCATTATTATTTAGTTAATAACGTAACAACAATTTCCGGTTAATTATGGCATAATAAATATATGTCGATTGTAATACGTCGTTTTGCCGGATTCTCATCTATCAGCACGAGCGTCGATATACTGTAATTTATTATTTATAATTGCGTGAAATTTAATGGCAGCCGTAATAAGACCGTCCGCTGCAAAAGGGTGACAAAAACGATCAGCCACGCGCGACACGATGTCATTACTCTGCGATCACATATTAATTGCAGTACAAAATAAAAACTGTATACTCGTTCAAAAATTTGCAAAGACTCTGTTCTTATCAAAATAATCAAATCGATCAATCTCGATTTTTAAAAATAAATATTAATTTTTAATCTAAAAAAAGTGATACATATATAAATTATATAAATTATATTTAATATCGAGAAGACAGATCTTACATTTTCTCATATAAAATGCTTTCTAATTGCATGTTTAGTTTCCAAATTAAAAATATAAAAATATAAGTCGAGACGACATTCGCTTTGTGTTATTTTAATTAAACTGATTTGATTATTGAGCAATCATTAAAGTCATCGAGAAAATCCACGCAGAGCGAATGTTTCTTACTTACAAAGATCCCCCCCAATTTCCTTGTTCAGTTAAAAAGCTTACTAACGGTAGCGGCTACGACGGCTTCCGTGCATCACCAATACACGCTTGCGATAAAAATAACGTGGTTCGTCACGGAAGTGGCGGCTTCCGACGCGACCATATCGTTTTCACGAGGAAGGGAGGGCGCGTTAAAACGTGTTAATCAGCCATTCGGCTCGAGCGCGGGTAATCAGTTGTCGACGGAAAAATTCCCCGGATGATTAAGTGCTCTCGTCAGACATATGCACTCTGTCGCTTCCTTTCCCGGCCCTCCCGATCCACGTGCGTTTCCCTGAAACGACGTCGACGACGACAGGCGTCCCGTAACCCCTCGGTACCTCTTATGACCGGCAGCCCTTCGCCAGCTAATTTGTCGACGGCGCGACTTCGACCGCCCTTTCGAGCCGTTCTCGATTTTTTTGTACCAAGGGAACTCCGGGAATCGTTAATGCAACTTTTCGATACGGAGAAAAAACGCCGAGCATTGTTGGAGTGAAACTTGAACGAGTATTGTCATGGGAAGTTTCGCCATCTAATTCCGACATTGACAATGAGAAGTTCGGCAATCTAGTCCCGATGCGAAAAAGAAGACAAGTTTCGCAATCTAATTCTAAACGTTGAACGCAAAAAGATGTCGAATCAAGATAGCTTTAATGAACATGAAAACTTTTATAATTTTGCCCTAACACGTTATAGTTTATTTAGCATGCAAGGAATTAAATTATCATCATCAAAATAGTTTTAGGATCCAAAGAAACTTGTTGTTTTCAGAAAGAAACAATAATTTATTCTCCATAGAAGTACACTGAGAGAAAATTATAGTTACTTTTGGCCTCAACCATAATTTTATAATATTTCTAATAATAATTATGATTAACATAATGATGCATATAGTCAAGTTAATCATATTTATTGTTAGAAATATTATAAAATTGAGGCCAATGATTGAGGCGAAGAGTAACTATATTTTTCTCTCAGCGTAGCCACGTTTCCAAATCAAAGCTCCAAGTACCGCGACAATTGATGTACATACTCTCGGGTGCTGACAAATCGCAGGAATACTCGCAATTCGCGGCGATATTGATTAATTTCTCGCGGACAATCGGCGAGTTTTTCGGACGTTCTTTTTCTTTTCACCGTAGGCCATTAGGCCCAGGAAGTGATTATCCGCAACGGGACGCTGTCAGAGCGGCAAGCAAAGACGGACAGTGAGCGGACAGCCGGCCGGCGAAATTACCGAAAAACTTGTTTCGCGGCGGACGAGCGAGCGAACGAACGAACGAACGAGGCCGTTACTGCGAACGCGTCCCCGCGTTTGCCCTCCGGTCGAGAATTATTACCGCCGTGGAACATCGCCGACGACCACAGCACGGCGTAATATTCTGACAAATGTCTACGAACGCGCCTCGTTATAATAAATTGATGATTCGGACGCGCGTCTTCGCCGAGCGGCGTAAACCTGACTCAGACAAAGGACTCGCCCGGGGAAAAAAAAAAAAAGAACGGAAAGCGACTTCCGAAATCGGCGCGCAAGCGGCTTGACGAGCTTCGCTCTCCGCGGAGAAAATATCTTCCTGTTCCACCGCCTCCTTCGGTAACCCGCGAAATCGCACGATATCTTGTTACGCGATGCTCCGCCTAGTCTCGTTACTTAAGTTACCAACGCTTTCGGTTAAGAGCCTGCTAATTTCGATCAAGGCTTACATACCGCACACATAGCGAGCAAGCCGCCCCGTCGCTCGGCAATTACCATGCGCAATTAACACGCTCCGCTTTACGGCGGAAGAAAGGCCGATATCTCGCTGGAAACGGCTCATGCTTTTCCAGTTTGCATTTCTGCTCCCTACCTATCCATCGGCCACCGCGATTATCCCGCTCCGTCGTCGTCATCGTCGTCGTCGTGCGGACGAGATCGTGCAGACCGCCCTGCCAGAGGACTCCTCCCAGTCGAGAACGAGGGAAGACTGCCGCGCGGCCGGCAGCTACCAACCCTTTGAAGACGTCAAGACGCAATCTCTGTCCGTCGCGCGCGAGAGCGAGAGCAAATCGACTTCCCATACACTCTCGCCGGGATAATTAATACTCCAATTTGCCTTCACTCCAGTTCCTACAAAGTTTCTCAGATGCTCTCGTCGTCCGTCCGTCCGTCCGTCCATTCGTCGGTCTGTGTGCGCGCTCTCGATTCTTTCGGGCGTCGCTCGATTCCCCCCGCGGGCAAAAAGACGCAGCCCCGGTATACGCCGTGCGTGAACAAGAGNTAGAAGAAGAAGAAGAAGGTGGAGGAAGAGAAGAAGAAGAAGAAGAAGTAGCAAAAGAAGAGACGGGCGTGTGGCGTGCGTTCGTCATACGGGACGTGTTATTAGCCCGGCACTCTCCTCCTCTCNTCCTCCTCCTGCTCCTTTGCTGCCGTCTCCTCCCTGCTTCTATTCGTCTTCTTCCTCCTTCTTCTCCTTTCGCGGCTTCCACTTCTTTTTTCTTCGGTTTTCTATGCGGGGGCTAGAAACGCGTTTAATTAACATAGCTGGCGTGGCTGCAGCCCTCTTCTCTCGGGTGCCGGGCAGCCAGTCAGCTTTTACGGGCCATTGCACGCACGATGCATGTATGTATTACGAGTGCCGCCCTTTTCCTCCATCTCTTTCTCTACTTTCCGCCGCGACGTGTGCATATTCAGGGTTGAAAACTGGTACATAGGGTATGGCACTCGCGGGCCGGGCGATGCGATTTTTGAGATTGTAACGCGAGTCTTTCCGTGAAAAATTTTTCACAAAAGTCTGGAAACTTTTGGGAAAGCAAGTTTGACACAACAATGAGTGAAAGTCGTCTCTGATCGCACAGAGACGTGGCAATGATCGAAATTATTTTTATACACTTTTTTAAGAATACATAAAGATATAAATATAGAATAATATACAATATGCATAATAGGAGAGATAATATTTCTTTAAAGTTGAGATTAAATATGAAATACATTTCCGATTCTCGTAAGCTCTTTAAAAAGTTGAATTAAATTATTATTTCCATTAAGTAATTTGATGTTCAGCGTTTCGACTATCAGCAAAATCTTTTCCCGAAGAACTGTATAGTCACAGAAAAATAAATAAAGTGGCAATTCCCTACTAACAAGCTTATATTATTCCAAGTATCTTAAGAAAGCCAATTCACGAGCGCGTCGTCGGTACTCGTAAAATTCAAAGACGAGTAGAGGAAATTTCTTTTCCCGAATAAAACGGACGGGCTTGAAAAGCAGCGAATTTCTTTCCCACCGCGGGATATTTTCTTGAGGAGATATCCGTCTCGCGTGTCCCTAGAGCGTGGCGAGCCCGCGAGTCCGAATCGAGTAAAAAAAAATTTAACGACGCCGAGAGCGCGCGCGCGAATAGGGACGAGACGAGAGCCGCGGGATGTTCCTCCGCGGTTCTTGCGCGTACATCCATGCACGTTGCCTTGGAAGAATCAGCCCGGGTAATGTAGCAGGCACGCAACTCTCTCGCGGTGTATTACAGGGCATGTGTCTCGCGGAGCAAATTGGGCTTTTGTATTATATATCACAGGATTTAAAAAAAAAAAGGAACGAAGAGAGAGAAAGCTTACATGTTACAATAATCAAGAAAAGATATCGTCGTGATATGTTATTTTAACAGTAAAGAAGCGGGTTATAAAGCAATTAAATGGAGCAAGGCTGCACTGCTGTGCATACTGATACTGTGAAATATATAGCGTAGAAATCTAAGTCATGCAACATAAACTAGGCTTCCCTTCAGCTTCATCGTGCGAAGGAGTCACCTACCTTCCTAGCACTTCTGATATTGCCCGCAGCGGATGATACAACGAACACGTGCGATCCATGTACACGGATGGAGCCTCGGCGTCTCTGCTTTCGTTTATTCTCCATTTCAGTCAGGGTGACGTGGAGGGGAAGGCGTTTTGCTCGCGAGCAAAAACTTGGACAGGCCTGATACGAACAAACGGTTTCGCTTTTTTCAGCTTTTATGCAATTGAAAATAACTGCTTTTGTTTCTACGAAAAATACGCCGGTTTAAACGCGTCAACTTTATGGCATTTCACTCTTTTGGAGTGAAAAGATATTACACTGCTAAAAACAGGAGCCGAAAATAGTTCAAAGATAATATATTGCCGCATTGTCTCCAGATGATGGAAATCTAAATTAAGAAAAATTTAGAAAAAAAAGAAGAAACGTTAACTTGTCTCTGTTTCATTGTTTCATTTTTGAATTTCTTTCTTCCCCGTTTACTTTATAAATAAAATTACAACGATAGATTTAACGGCATGTAATGAATTAATAATTCATTTTTTTATAATTAAAATTTTTTCAAGCAAATAAACTAACCAATCGACACAGAGCATCAGTTATATTGCATTTATGTTATAATTTCGCACTCAACAATGTAAATGTAATATAACATATATTGTCATATTACATTTATATTGTTGGGTGCAAAATTATAACATAGATGCAATGTAACCTCAGATAGAACAAAAATTAATGACATCAAAATAACGCTAAAATAGCATAATGTAAAATAGCATAATGACATTTTGGAGTCATTTTGACATCTTTGTGACTTCTTGTTCTACTTGGGACTGATGCTCTGTGTCGACTGGATATTTTATTATAAAGATAGTCAGATTTATTTCCTCGAATTTCAATGTATGACAATTTCCAGCGGTATTTTTCGTATTTTTCATATTTCTTTGATTTTAATATCTCTAACTGCGACGTTCGGGCACGCACGCCCTTCTCATCTCGCGGTAGAGTCGCGCCCGTGAATGCGTGCGTGCGAAACTCCCGGAACGCCATGTGTTCGCCCGAGACGGCGGATATAACGCACGCCCGCCCACGGAAATGCGCTTTTTGACGGATCGCCCGACTAATTCGGTGGTTGTCTCCGCGTACGCGCGAGGATTAATGGCGACCACCTAGCCGTACCCGCCGCGAATTCCTCGGAAATTCCTTACCCCCCCTTCCCCCTCTCTTTCTGTATTCCGAGGAAAGAGCCCGAAGAACTCTTGTCGCCTAATTGGGTCTTTCCAGGTCGACGATAATAATGACGACGATAATAGAGCTCTAATTCACTTTGACGACTTTGCACGCGTCTTGCGAACAAGCGAATCCCGGCCTTTTTTTTCCCGCCCGCGAGCGCGGCGCGCCGTTCGATCGCTCTTCACCTGCACATCCGGAGGATTTCACGAAATGAGACTTTCGAGCTTGCAAAGTGAACTGCGACAGAGAATAAATATAACTGCGTTAAATTATATCTTCCGTTAATAATTAATCGTTAGCTTGGGTAGGTATCACATGATTAGGGATAATGTTAAATTAAAGTCGACGCCATGTTAAGGTTACAAAGACGTCTAATTGTGGCGATCCGCAGGTTTTCAAACGTTACTTGCAAATGTTATATACTATATGTTAATGTGAAATGTGAACTTTACGGTGATGTGTGAATAAGGTAAGTTTTCTTTGAGAATTGTATTGTTATTTGAGAAATTACCAGTCCTTCCCTCAGTCGCGCGCGTTTCGGTCGCCGCTACTTTCCACTGCCCGACGTGGAACTGGTAGCGCCATCTCGTTGCCACATAGTGTTACTATTCGAAACTAAGCAAGCTTTGGTAAAAATGCACTTATCACTTCCCGGTAACTTCGAATTTCGGCATGTCCTCGCTGTATTACGATTCGACATATTATACATATGTATATGTATATTTCTAAAGATTTATTAAATAAAAATAATAATTGCAATATTTTAATTTAGTTTCTGTTTGACAATAAGAAAGAACGATAAATTTGACTCGCTTATGAATGATTCAGATTTGTAATCTATAAATTTATTGTGCCCAAATAATTGCGTGGCTCAATCGTCCTTGATAAATGAATAAACGAAATAGATAAAATAAACAAAATAGAATAAATAAAATCAAATTGCCATTTTTTTTATATGCGATTGTCACATTCAAGCTATTTGTTGTGCGATATTGTATATCATGGCTTTGCATATCGAGATATATTACTTTATTACATTGTACAATTGTACTATTAAAATTATATATAATATAACCATTTAGGAAGGAATGTAAAAACATACTTAATGAACTTTGAGATAATAATCTAAAATTTCTCTGTTTCGCGACGAGCAACTTGTAGGATCTAACGTCATATAATTTCGCCGCATAAAAATCAGTTTTGTTAATCAATTAGATGAATAAGCTATAAAAAATTAAGGTAAAATTGACTATTTATAAGAATAAATATTAATTATTCATTAATAACCTTTAGTGCGTTTTATATTATAAGCGCAATATGCTGCATTGCTGAAATATTGAAATATTGAAATATTTCCTGCTCTTANTTTCGTACATTAATTTTAATGTCGAGAATATTTAATCAATTAACTATTTGTTAAAATTTTCTTTTGTTAAAAATTTTATCTGACTATTGTCTTTCACTTATCTAATTCTTAGGAAAAAATAAAAAGTAAATTAAAGTTAATCTGCAGTGATGAAAATGGGCATAAGCCGTGCTTTCGATCTACCGTTTGACTGACCCTGAAGATCGATCGACCTTCGTGGCCGGTCGCGATCGGTTGCACCGTAAACAGACGCGGAATGCATCGTAGGACGTCGACGACGCGAAGCCAAGGCGATGAAGGCCTCGACACCTCGAAGGTGTCCTAGAGAAGAAGAGGATCATCTTTCTATTTCGGGCTCGCGTCTCTCGATGACGTCACACGGACGGAAATATCGTACGGTTGGGGAGGTGCAGTCCGCCTGTTGCGCGGTCCAGGTCTCGATCTTTCCCGAACTCGCGCAAAAATTCCCGACCCCGTCGTGATCCGCAATCTCTCCAGCTGAAGGAGAGAGAGAAAGGGAGACGCGAGAACGCGGCAGTAGTTGGGCGTCGCGGTGCTGCATGTCGACGATCGCGCATCTTCGAGAATCTCCCTCCAGAAGGGTGCGATTCTGAAAGTCCTGATCCCGCGACGACACTGTCCCGCGAGAAGCGGATCGCGCCCACGCGTGGTCCCTACCTATCGCGGTCCTACCGGTCCAGGAGTCCGTCAGTAGCGCATCGCGCACGTCCTCGGGAGGATCGTCGTCGGAGAACAGCGTGGACCATCGTGTCCCGCGAACGACGAGTCGGTTAAACGAACGCGATCGCCACCACCGACGACAGCGTTGTTCTCGAGAGTGGAGCAGGATCAGGCTCATCCCCGCGCTACAGAGAGAACTCTGAACAAGAATGCCCGGCGCCGGTGGTCAGCCACCGCAGAGGACCACCTTCCGACCGCCGTGGGTCAAGGATGGTCCGAACCCGTTGCCCATGCCCACCGCGCCCTGGACCCTCAATTCCCGCAGGGACTCTAAACCGAAGACCGAGGAAGTTCCGGCCTTCGCCCAAGTCACCCTAAAGGTGGGTGGAGAACGCCGAAAGATTCGATGGTCTGGCATTTCTTGAGATAATCATAAGATAAATTTCTCTAACAGCTTTTTTTTAGACGAAAACACAACTTTGAATAATATATTTCGTAATTTTGAAAAAGAATTTCAATTTTTTTATTTATAATAAATATTTCTTGGTGCTATAAATATCAATTATACATATTTTTTGCTATTAAATTGTTTCCAATAATTCGTCGAATTTATAAAAACGTATTATATTACAATTGGAGCAATTATTAAATTATTTTTCTATATTCCTAATTTCATAATCAAATACTGGTATTTTAAAGTTATAGCAATTAATAATGTTAGACAATTCCAATTCGTATTTAAATTATAAAACGAAAATTAATCAACCTGTGGTGTCATTTGGTTGAAGAAATAGGTTTATTCAAAATCGCGGCTTCCATTTGCACTTCCATTTGCGTGAAGTCGGATAATACTTCTATTTACAGCAAAAATAGAAGTTGCCTATGCAACTTTCACAGTCTTTTTCCATTCAGATATTGGGTTTCAAAGTCAGCAGACTTTACTGACCGTGATATTAATAGCCGACGTGGGTGTCTTGCAAGCGCGATAAACATTTCGGGTGGCGTGAAGTTTCACACGATCTGTTGTATGCAAACAATGCACTTTGATAGTTTACCTCGATTTACTAACTCACTACTTTATGTTCCCTTTACAAAAAAGTTTATGGTAGTCTGAACACAGTAAGCATGTTTTTGTTTTATCGTTGCAGGAAAAGTAGTCATAAATTAAATGTAAATTATCAAAATGCGATTCTCTCACAAATAATGCAAATTATAAATTATGAACAAATGCATGTCTGTAGTCCGCTATGAAATTATATAATTTTTTATAATTTATGATATTTTATGAAAATGACTTAAAATTACATGTTTGAAATTATTTCTGTATTAATTTTTCTTCTGCGTATTACATGGAAAAATGTCCAAGTGATTACTTTTAATCTCTTGGCAACGGTCCATATAAAATCACGGGATTGTGATATTCAATACGTAATCTGCGCAAAATACGCGACGCGCGAAATCGCGATGGCGTGTGAAAATTTTGCATGATCACTAACATTATGTCACTATATCGATCATTTCGGGGACGTTTAGATCATAAATAGAGGAGATTAAATCATTTCAGATCATAGATTCGTCATTAATTGAGCTGCTTAGTTATGCTGATTGTATAATTCTTTATTAAACTTTAATTTTTTATTAGTCATCATACGTGAGTGATATTGATAAAGATATAAAATTATTTGCAAATCTTTTTAATCTTTTTTCTCATCTTCTTGATTCAATAATTCTTTACTTTATTTTAAATTATCTATCTTTGTTTCTATATTTATACAATTATTATTTATATGATACGATATGATAATATCGTATTATTCAGGAATTTAATAATAGTAGTTATAAATTTAAGACACACGTCCCATTGTATTTTTTTAAATCGCAATTAAATCGATCATTACAGTTACAAGAACAAAACAAAAGACATTATTTGAAAAATGAACGTGCCGCAAGTAGTTCACGGCCGTTCGTTAAAGTCTTCGGACATGCCGCACGTGTTTGTCAATTGCGATTTCGTTTTCTCGACGTGAAGGAAAGTGAGATTCGTCGTACGTGTGCCCGCATATAAGCCTCTGGGTCACGATTATTTAAAGAACACGCGTTTCTATTTCAAATGGCTTGCCAGCTGCGTCTTCCGCCAGTTTCTTAACGCGCTTATACCGCGATTTCGCCTGAAGCATGCTTGAAAATCGCGTACGCAATGTCACGGATATATATCGACAGCGATTTCGCGGATGAGTAATATTTTTGGCCAAACGATTTTTACGGAAACAAGAAGAGATGGCAAACATTTCTTCAAGAGAATGACCCAAAAGTTAAACGATGATTCTACGAAAGTCATTTATTTTGAAAAGTTCGAATCGATGACGATCGAAACTGGATAACGTGATATCTCGAGTATAAAATTTAATGTGGATTATTTAAAGCCGGCAGAACGAATTCTACGAGACTTGCCAAGAAAATTCTCTGGATCTCTCTCCCTCTTTCGAACAATTAAGAGAAGAGAACTGAAGGTAGAATGATTTTTTTCTTTTTCTATTTTCTATCATGGCTACTTTATGTGAGACGTACGACGATTATTCTTTCGTGTTCTTCTCTCTCTCTCTCTCTCTCTCTCTCTCTCTCTCTCTCTCTCTCTCTCTCTCGATGTGACACGATTCTAGAAAAACCACATTGAAATAAAAAGCGCGAGAAATTGATTTGCGTCGCGAGAATGTGACAAAAACGTAAACTGTGAATCGAGAAAAGACGTCAGTGTCAATAACCGCAAAAACGTAAACTCGATTCGTTGAATTGTGACAGAATTCTTGTTAATGGAGTGAAAAATAGAACTGTTTGTCACAGTTTTAGTAATTTATTGAAAGATATTGAAATATATAATAAATAAAATATATAATGAAATATAATATAAAATAAGTGTATAATAAATAAAATCTATAATAATTGATTATAGAAATACATACATATAGATAATATTATCATATACATATTACATATGTATATATTTTTTATTATTTGCACCTAAATATTTTTTGTAAGATTAATAAATATTTTAATATTATTGGCTAAATAAATTAAAACAAATATTTTCATTTTATTCGTGTTATAATCAAGCAAGCGTTTCTTTTTCTCGGTCTAATAGAATGTGCCGAAACCTGCGGAGCCGGCAGCACCTTCAACAGATGGACCGCGTAAACAGAGCAAAATCACGATAATACCGAAGCAGCCGAATAATGAAAAGATACCGAGTGACCGGTCGGATAAGATTCCGAGTGGCCGGCCGGAAAAGATCCCGAGTGGCCGATCGGAAAAGATCCCGGTGCCAGCGAAGCCGCGCGAGAATGGACGACAGGAGCCAAATTCGAGGCCGCAGCTCGAACGACAGATTCGCATCGAGAGATCTCGATCACGGGGTGACATTTTACCACTCTCGAAGAGTGAAAGCACTACAGGTACGAACGGCGATGATCGCCATTCCTTCCCGTAGATTCCATCATTCGCGATGTCAAACATTTAATCCTTTCAATTTAAACTTTCGTTTTCTCAGTTCTAAAGCTGAAATAAAAATTATTTTCTATATACGGATTTTCTATTATTATTATGAGATTATTATAGAGACACGGAATTTAGAACAATCTTATGATGGAGAGAAACAGGACAAAAAAANTTTTTTAATAATCTATATTAATAAATAAATAAAATGTTGGCGACATAATTGAAAGAAGCAAAGTGTAACATAAATTTATAAAGCATGAAAGGATTAAAAGTCACAAAGTCCCTCTTTTTGATTATAACGAAACAAAGTATATTTGTGGAATAAGTAAAATTAAAGAACACATAGTTTTACGTCAGTTGAAAGTGTGAATCCGTTAATTTTCTCTACTAAAATAGAAGGTATTCTTGCGCATCCTATTTTAAACACAATTAATGACTTTTATGCACCGTAATGCCATACTTTCCCTAAATAATAATGAGGATTCTCTATGCTAAGGTGCACCAACATTGTCAAAGAGCTCGTCGCGAGCGAACTTTCCGCCACCGCCACCCCCGCGACCGCCACCACCGCCACCCGCTCGTACAGTTCTTAAGGACCTACCGCTCCTCAACGACACTCAAATGCAGAAGCTAGAGGCATTGAAGTCCAGGCCGAGGAAACGGCCGGATTGGGCCAGCATGATGAAAGAACTCGAGAGCGGCAAGAAGCTCAAGCACGTCAAGTGTAACGATCGGAGTGCACCCCTGATTGAGAGGGTGAACAAGGTCACGGCCGATCCAGCAGGTGATCGTCGAACCCTCTTCGATCCCCGTCGAGTGCCTACGGGGCCGTATCTTCCCCCCTTGCAGAAAGTGTCCTCTCCTTGAGAAGAGAAATCGTCGTAGATAGAGAGGCTGTGCTTCACGGAGCTTCTCTTCTTCTTCCGTGTTTACTTTCGCGTGCGAACGTTTGTAGGGACGTCGGTGACGTGGTACAATTAATTAGACGCGCAAGCAGAAATTTCGATTAACACGGCACGTCCCGCCGCGTCTCGTTTGTAGCGCAAATAGCCAGCAGTATTATTTTGATGCTATCGTCCTCTCCCTCTAAATACCCCCAAACCACTTCTACCCCCATCGATAGGCAAGCTATCGTTTATCCATTGTTAAACTGTTGGACTAATTAAATTGTTAATTGATTATCGTTGAATTAACTTGTGTCTTCATGTTTCTCAATGGGTTTACCAACATCCCAACCCTCCCTTTCTCTCCTGACACGAGCGAGCAGCGATCAGGATCTCTCACTCTCCGAATCGACGTCCTCAAAGGGAAACGTCATTCAGAGGCGAGTGACTGGTCATGCTCGTTAAATATATATATGTGCGTCGATGTGACGTATTAATTAAGTATCAATTAATGGTTCTCATAAAATTTTACATGACGGATCCGTCAAAACGAAGTGCTCGACTAAACTGATAATATTATTCTTTAGCTGCCAATGAATTTCGAAATGAATAAAGAAAAGGAAGCCGACAATTATTATCATTTTTTAATCTTTAGAAATAAGTATAACGACTTAGATTTTAAAATAAGTCAAAAATATAATTTTACAATTTGCATACATTTTTTCTAAATTTCTTACATCTATAATATTTAAAATAACGAAAAACTATATTCTTAAGTTATCATTTGAAAAATACTCATTTCTTTTTTGATGCTACAAAACGGTATATTAAATACTTCGTGTATATAAGAACTTCGTGTTCTTTATTAAAATAACACAATGAAGTGGCAACAACATATATGTATGTTCATTTATATGCTGATCGATTATCTTTCTTCGCCAGGCAAAGCCCACTTCGTATTCGAATCTGAAAAATCGAATATGCACAATCAACTGCTGAAACAGATCCAGGAGGGCGTGAAGCTCAAGACTGTGAAAACAAACGACCGCTCTAAGCCGTTACTAGAGGGATTGAGAAAGTTCCGACGACAAATGACCATCGAGGAGCAGATTCAAAAGGCCGAGGAAGCGCCAGTGGACGATGCTATTCAAGACGAAATGGATGATATTGATGCCGTTAGGGATGATTTGCAAAGCACCAAGCAGATGCTCGCGCTGGAACTTAGGAACAAAGAAGCTTTGGAGCGAGACAATAAGCGATTGCAGGTAATAAAATTAAAAGGGTATTAATATTCGATATTTTGGAAAAAAAGTTTTCAGTAATATATGTTCCTTTTACTTAATTCAACTTGGAACCTTTATATAATCTTGTTCAAACAAGGCAAACTATCGACCTGCTCGGATGAGGAAAAAAATTGAAGAATTAAAAAAATAGCTAAAGAGTTTTTAATAGAATGAAGTAGCTTAAGATAAAGACAATTTCTTATTGAGATAATATGTGCAGGCAAGAATTTTGAATCTTGAAGCAGAACTGGAACATATAAAGCTACAAAAGAATACTCAGGAAAGCAAGCAACAGGACGAAAAACTTACGCAATCTTTGAGGCAGGAGGTGCAGCAAGCGAGAAAGGATGCAGAAAAAGCGGAGAAAGAATTCGCCACTGCCGCCGAGGAAAGAGACAAGGCTAAAAACGAGTTGGAAGAAATGAAAAGAATGTATGCGACGCTAGAAAAGCGTATGAAAGCCGGTGCGTAATTATAGCTTAAAGCTGAGCTATATTAATCTCATCTTTTCCTAATCGCCTTGAATTTAATCGCTTTTCAAACAAAATGTTATTATCAATTCCATGCGACTCACATCTATTTTTTTATGCTTTAACGCTTGCACTAATCACGTTTCTTCGCTCCGCCTTCCTTTTGCTTGTCAGAAGACGAACTTACGCCGCTTGAAGCTGAGCCGATAGTGGAATTATCAAAGGATTGGGAAGACGAAGGATGGTTGACGTACAATATTACAGGAATGGCACTGGCTGGTTGTCCAAGTGCAAAGGACGTAGTCAGGATCGCGACGCAGAAGAGTATAGACAAACAAGATGTTGGCAGCACGAGCGAGGAAGAAGAGGAAAGCACAGAAGAGGAAGAGGAAGACGAGGATCCTAAAGCCGGAGCGGAGAAACGCGCGCAAAGGGAAATCAAGCTTCTCATTTCGAAAATTAAGAATTTCAAGTAAGTGCAACGATAAGATTTCCAAAATTCATTCAATTCATAATGTATAATGCAGTATCGATAATACATAATACAAAACATAATAAATTAAATAAAGAAAATTATATAAACAAATTATCTAAAATAGGGACAAGGCTGTGAATGCCAGAAAAGAAAGGCACGCGCTGAAGGAGCAGATCAAACAGCAGCAGAAATTGCTGAAGGAAGAAAAGAAGAAATATAAGGAATTACAGAAGCAAGTGGACAAGATGGCGAAGCTAATGGGAGATACCGACGACGACGAAGAAGAAGAAGAAGTAGAAGACGAGGAAGAAGAAGAAGAGACAGAGTCTGAAGAAGAGTCGGAGTCTGAAGAATCGGAGGAGGAAGATTCCGAGTCTGACGACGAACAAGCACCTATCGAGAAACGCAAAAATATTTTGCAAGTAAGTTACCATCGCTATTAAATTTTTTTAATCTCATTCCTGAACATCCATTTCTTTTTCAGAAACACGTGAAGAAGCACGAGGGACGATTGGCAGCCTTGAAAAAGGGCAACTACCTGCTAAAAGCACAAGTAGACAGAATCAAGGACACTTTGGCGAAGCAACGAGAAGATAGTATCAGCCTGCAGGAGGATCTTGATTCCGTCTTAGCGGAACTAGGTTAGTCACATTGTATGCGAAGAATATTTCTACATGCAGAGATTGTATCGTATACAAAAATACACCATACATATTGAAACATAGACAATTGTATGTTACGGTAATGATTACGCACATATTTTTTAATAAATTATTATTGACCGAGCGCGAAGCTTGTCGTATGAATGGCTTATTAAAGAAGCGAATAGCTTCAATAAAATAAATACTCTATATATAAATACTCTATATAATAAATATATATAATATTTTAAGAATTCAAGATATATGTAAATGTTCAAAGCCAAGGTGGGTTTGAAAAGCACGTTTTTTCAAGTAGATAAAGTTAGCACCGCCATTTTATTGAAAAAAAATAATAATAAAAATTTTGCTATGTTATGCTAAGTTTATGCTACATTGTGCCGTAAAAATTAGTCACATATTTCAAAAGACAAGCGTCAAATATAAAAATAATTAATAAGTTTGTGCTACATTGAGCCGTAAAAATTATGATATATATATATCATAATATATAATCACCTATCTCAAAAGCGTGAAATAAAAAAATAATTTTTTTACACTTTTAAAATGGCGGTGCTACCTCATGTAGATACATCAATGCAANAAGTAACTCACCGTCGGCCGTCGGCCGTCGGCCGTTGCTGTTGCCTTACTTCCCCCCGCTTTCCACTATCCTTTTCCACCATTCTATAATTCCTCGTATCCTCACTTCACACAATTACTATCACTATCACTTGAATGACCTTATTACATTGAATGACCTTGCACTATTACTATCACTATCACTCGAGCGGCATACGCCGTAGGTAAGCGACGGAACGAATTCGATTGGATTATCGCGATGATTTTCGAAATTTCGAAGACGATTCACGCGGATTAGCAAACGCGCCGGACGATCGCCTGTTATTTGATTCGACACAATCCTAATGCTTCGTCAATATTCACTCCCAATGGGTTAAAACACGAGAGTTTATGAAGGGCAAGTATAGTCCAATGTCACTCTTATATCTCCGCGACGGGATCAAAATACAAGTGCACTTTTCGAGAAGACTAACCGAAATGTAAACGCGAACGAGGCTATCATTTTTGAAATCTCGAAATTAATTTTTACATTTATCTTGACTTTACAAAACAAAGAAGATTTGTACGCTTTTAAGCAAGCATTAGCATGCGAATTTAATCTAACTTCATGTATGTATGTACATCAATAGTAAATCACCGTCGGCCGACGGCCGTCGCTTATTTCTCCCCGCTTCCGGGAGTTCCGGGTATCCTTTTCCGTCTTTCTGTAATTCTTTGCATCCTCACTTTAAACAATCATACTATCACTATCCCTCGAGCGATATACACCGTTGGTAAGCGATCGAACGAAGATTATCACGACGTGATTATCGAAATTTCGGCCGTCGGCCGTCGCTTACTTCTCCTCATTTCCCGGTATCCTTTTTCACCCTTCGACGCGCTTGGAGATATCGAATGCTCCGCGCACTGTTTCTCATAATATCAATGTATCACTTGATCACTATCA
>JAJVSH010000116.1:56430-75233 GCA_021460005.1 Tetramorium alpestre | reverse complement strand
TGGGAAGGGGTAGGACCCCTCGGACATTTCGAGAAAAAAGTAGCCGCGACTTCGCGAGCTTCTGGGAAACCAAAAAACGAGGCACCTCGAGCGAGCGACGAAAACTCTGCAAAAAGGCGAGCGCGCTAGGCCGAACGCGACGTTCTTCGAGGAACTGAATATAAACAAACGCCGGATCGCGGAGCAGAAATTTGGTCCTTGCTTCCACGAAGTAGAGCTGAAAGACTTACCAAATATGGTAAATAATGGGAAAGAAGTTAAAATCAAATAAAATATTCAATTGCAGAATATATTTTACTACTGCAATAAAATTATCATTGCTTTATCGGCAGAATACTATCAAGAGTCTTTTACAATGAAATAATATATTGTTTCAGCAAAAAATTTAAATAAATACAGTTTACATTGAAAATATTTTGCTGTTCCTATAACAACTGATAGGATTTACTATAAAAATATGCTGTGTCAGTAAAATTTTTCTTTCATGCATGACATCGTAAATTATTATGTGAAGTATGAGAAACATTACTTTATGCATCTTTACTATAAATTAAAAGATGCCTTTTTTATTTCAGAGAAAATTTTATCTGCCCTGGATGAGTCTGAGTAATTTTTTAAAATATACAATGAAAATAATTAATTTCGTTTAACAGATTTTTGAACTACATTTTGTTTCTTTCTCCTTTCATTTTCTCTCTCTCTCTCTCTCTATTTCTATCTTTTAATACTAATAATTATTCTTGAAACGAAATATACACAAATATGATTTTGGTACCATGGTACCATTATTGAATCATCATGATTATTTATTGAAAAATTTAAAATACGGAAAAGAGATCAAACTTGACAGCATTCTTTTGTTAAATTTAACTAAAGTTTCAATTAAATTCTTGAGTTAATTGTCATAATATGATGATACTTTGTTAAACAGAAATTTATCTCGAAATAAAATAATATATTATCGTATTCTTTTGTTATTTAAATTCACG
The DNA here is from genome assembly GCA_021460005.1 of Tetramorium alpestre. NCBI lineage: Eukaryota > Metazoa > Arthropoda > Insecta > Hymenoptera > Formicidae > Tetramorium > Tetramorium alpestre. The sequence continues at coordinate 74,244 of JAJVSH010000116.1, read as the reverse complement.
TAGTATCTGCGCAAAGTCGATACTACGTAAGTCGATTCAGCAACTAATTGTACCGAGCCATTTAAAAATATATACTTGATGGATATATACGCGAGGAAAGTATATTCTAACTTCACCACTATTTAAAATAAAAAAATAATCTGGTACTTACAGGTACGATGCGAAACAGCTGCGTAATAATCATGTCGGGTTGTAACGTCTCTTCCTCAAGCTCCTTTCTCTCCTCCAGTTCGTTGCACTTATTTACAATTTCACTCATTATAAGCACTCATGATCACTTGATCGTTGATCCGAGAATAAATTAATTATTCGCGCGAGTCGATAACGTGTTCGTCATCGTTCGCGTAAAATATTATCGCGTTTCAGTACAAAGAATTTTGTTCGCTATGCGCCCAACAGTCGGTCAGCGCTTGGAAGGACGGCTACGCGGAAACTACCGAGTAAATTCCTTTTGCATATAAATAAATATAAAAAAATTGCATGGATTAATATTAAAAGATCGTACATTATTATTATCAAGAAATAGAAATAATATAATGGAGAAATATTAAATATTTTGGTGATTGCGCGCGGAGGAAGACATTAAAAATCTATTTTTAAATCTTAAGATAGACTTTTCACGTAAGAAAAATCGTGCTCTCAAAAATATCTCCGAATCACATTTAAACAATATGCAATTACTTTAAATTCAATACTCTATGAGTATGATTTAAAGACGAATACGTACAATACTTTCTCAAGAATTGGTTATTGAATCACGAAAAATAAAATTTAGATTTCTTCAAAATCTACTATAACTCATAAATTCGCGATATTTTCAGAAAATGTTATTTATACCTTTGTTTGGAAAATTCTTTCAAACAAAAATGAATTCTTGAAATCAAAATAATCGGATACATATTCTTGGCAATAAATTCTCTCTCAGAACTTTTCAAATAGCTCTTTCATTTCTACTTTAAATTAGAATTTAAATTGGACAAATTGTAGGGAGAGGAAATAGATTGCCTTTTAAAAATAAAAATTATATTTGGAAATTAGAGATCGCTATTGCTTTTCATGGATTACACGTATTATACAATGTGTTACATTGTGGCGATTTCGTTCTGATGTTAAATTGCTGAAACTTAAATTATGTAAAAAAAGAGAAAAAAGAACGACTTTCGCTCGCGATCTTCAACGAAAGAATGGCATATGCAAAACTTGTGAGAACGATATTTGTTACCGTAATATCTTCTTTAAAATATTATGATACAAATGATACGATTGATTACGATGAATTTGTTATTCGCTGGAATTGCGCTGCAATATAATGATAAAAATGGAAAATTTCACAAGATGCACACGATGGCATTTGAGTCAAAAGTCTAGTTTCTTTCTTGCTCATACTTGTTATCTTTACATGAAATCGTATGAGAAACACTGAAAGAGAGAATAGAAGGAGAAAGAAAAAGTGAAACATGCGTATTTATAAAAAGCAGGTGTATGTACATTGGCTTGCACAAAACATTACGAGATACAATTCAGGTCAGAAATCAAGACTCAAAGTATATACTATCGTCGATTATCACGTAAAATCACCGAACTAATATTAAAAAATAATGCAATCATTTTCGATAAATGTTTTGATGCGTGTCTATGAATAAAGTGTGTACATATGTGTACGTATAATTATAAACATCGTTTTTGCGATTAATTCTCGGTTGAGATTTGTTCAAACATACTCGTGCGAGATAAATATTTATTTTCGAGTATTTTCTATTTTTACAACCTATGCGAAAAATAGTTTTTGATGGGAATAATAATCCGATAGAATTCCTGCATACCACCCATTTTCATACACTTTTCCAAATTTAATATAGATACGACGTACCCTCGCAACCTGTTGCACAACGTTAAATAAGAGAAAGAACAAAAAAATGAAATGATAAAATATTAACTTCTGAAATATTCAGAAAGTAAAGTTAAATATTTTTATTATTATTTCACATTATTTCTTTACGAAGTTTGAAAGTTAGATTAAGCAAAATTTAATTAAAAAAAAAATATATATATATATCTGTATATACATATGTATATATACATATACGTACAATTAACATATTTGTATATATAGTTATCAGTCGTATGTTATACACGCATACACACACATATTATACATACATATGTACATATGTATATATAATTACAATTTATAATATATATTATACTTAATTATATATAATACATATTAATTAAACACATGTGCCTTGCGTACGTGCGGAAGCATACATTTCAAACTACTGAATGTCCTTTTAATGACAAATTCAGAGTCAAGTTCGCAAACTAAACTAATAAATGAATAACAGAATTACATTCTTTGATTAATTTAATGGAGTTTAATAAAATTTGACCTTCAATTACAAAGATGTACAAAGGAACTTATTAATAAAGTTGCAATAATAATGCCATTTCTTTTCGATATTGTTGTAAAAGAAAATTCCAAATAAATTAGAGTACTTATTTTTAAAATGACATTCAATGGTTTTGCAAAAAAAAAATATATAAATATATATATATATACGTAAATCACACGATTGAATAGGTATCTGCAATAAGAAAAATGAAAAGAATAATAGATTCAAGTTGCGAAGGAATCGTACTTGTCAAAATTGCGTGTGGTCTTATGTCGGTAAAAGTGTTATCCGAATAGAAATTCTATACTAGTCAGGTCCTTTCTGTTGCATCATAAAGATACACCTTGTAATGATGCCTATAGATTCTCTTGTGTAAAATAAATAATCGCTGATCATAGCATGTACTATTATGGTTCTAATTCTCTGCAAACGGTGTTCTTACGCGATAATAACCGAATTGCACTGAACAATAGTTTGCGAATGAACACCATGTTCTTTCACGTATCTACGAATTCGGTTTTGACCTTCTTCTTTTCTTCTACCAGCTTAACGTCCGTCACATGTAAATTGTGCTCGCTCTTAGCAGCGAATTTAATGATGGCTTGCGTCGATACTTGGGTCGTATGTCGTAGATCCAGTCGTTTTAGCGCCTTACATCTCGATAGATGATCGAGAGTCGTTTCGGTGAGCAACTTGCAGTTTGCCAAGTTTAGCGATGCCAGATTTGGCAACGATGTCAACTGCGCTACTCCGGAATCGGTAAGCCTGCCGATCGAGGAAAGATCTAAAGTTTCAAGATCCGACAGATGCTGGACTATGTATCTCACTCCTCGATCCGTGATATCACATCCTGCTAAAGACAGATTCTTGAGATGCTTCAATCGCGATGTTTTGTCGATAAGGCCAGGTCTTGAATCCGTTGGAGAATCCAGGATTTCTTCCAAAACAGCATCGTTCAGAGAGGTTACATAACTCAGATTCAGATTTTCTAGAGGCGGACAGCTGCAACTTTTCAGGGCACGAACGCCGGCCCAGGTACAGCCCTGCAGAGACAATGTTCGTAACTGTGGCAGTCGACTCAATAGCCAAGCCAGTTGCATCTTATTGATGTTGGTCCAGTCCAATGAAAGCCACTCGGGTTGACGTCTAACGATAACCGTCAAGTGTAAAGAACGAAGGTTATAGTGCGACATGTCGAGTTTCTTCCATAGACTGGGATCTATACTGTATCTTGCCCAGGTACGACAAACCAAGGCACAATTAAGCAGGTCCTTTATACTGAGAAATCGGAATACCGCAAGCATCACTGTCTTGTCGTACACTAAATTCTGTTCGTTTGGTTCGCCGTCCATTTCTTGGATGGGCGGCGGTGGCGCTGGTCTAACCACCACGTGCGGCCTCACCAAAGACCTGCTGCTCGAAGCAATCAACTGCATGGCTAATTGAGTACGCTGCTGAGTCATTCGCTGTTCACCTTCGGCTGGTTCCCCGGGCGAATCATTCCATGCCTGACAAAAATAAAACATGTTTATATACAACACGACTTATGCTACTTGAAAATTTAATCACGTAAAAATATGCAAAAATTATTTCACTATAGATATAACTTTTTAAATAATTTTTATATAGAAGAATTAATGTACCTCGTTGGGATCAAGTCTCGACCGCTTACTCGGTGTCATAGCCCGCTCGGAATCCGTGGTCGGTGCTGAGGAAGCTGCGCTGGATACTGATAATTTTCGCGTGCGACCCCTTGGTTGACGCGGTCGATAATCCAAGTTCCGACCTCGTTCGCAACACTGTGGACACTCCCAACTGTTTGGCAAATCATCATTTACGATAATCTCTTTGGAGTTCAAACTTATACATTCTGGATGTACAATATCAAAGCAGGTTGAACATTCCATTAAAGTAGAGGGTGTTGTGGGAAACGGTTTACCTGTAATTATTCAAACATTCAATTTAGAGAAAGAAAGGTGTATAGATATTATAATTTAATGTAATTTAAATCGTATAAAAACTTAGAATATGCAAATGTTTTAATTTGTCAATATAAAATAATATTAAAATTTTTGAAATAAATAAAAAAGTCAAAATATATGATCCAGAAAACATTCATTGAAAAGAGAAATTATCAAAAGAATGAATTTAATTGATTGCAGATTCATACCCGTCAATGGTGCGGGTGATTGTTTCCAGCCATCTAAATGACAGATTTTACACGATGATGTGACGGGTAGCATGGGTCTAAGACATTGTCGCATCAGACATGTCTGCTTAGCGCGACCACTACCTCCAAATTTGACCATGTCTTGACAAAACACGCACTCCCGACAATCTTGTCTCGTGCAAGCCTCACACTTCTTGCACCTAGTGCGTCTTCTGCGTGGAAACGCTCTCTCAGATTTGTCCGAATGATGTCTCATTTTTACAAAACCTTTTCTCGTTACTCTCATGCGTTCCTAAAAAAGAAAACACAGCAAAAATTAGATAAAAGATGAGAGATATTCAAATATATTTGTTTCAATTTGTTGTAATAAACGACAAATACCCCGTCAGTGATACTCAGAGGTGGTGGCGGCGGTAACACAGGACTGCCTGTCACAGCCGCTTCTGCACTGTCGTGTCTGTGCTGCTCGACTAAACATCGAACATCGTGAATAAGAGCGACCGGATCGCGTACCAACACCGGGACATTTTTCTTTGTTGACGGCAACGAATGCAGATACATCACTATTGCTTTCAAGCCGTGTAACTCGAACGGCGTGATATGTATGTGCTGGTGGTGTTGCGGAACCAAGTGCTGCCGCTGTGATTTGGATATATTCAGGTGACTTCTACCCAAGAGGACGTGTACGTATCTTTCAAGGACATACCTGCAGCAACATACAAATCTTTACAACTAATGGCACATATATCATATTTAATAGTATAAAATTCCAAACTTCACTCTTTCATTCTTACCATAACATTTCTGTGAAGAATGGATATCGGAATTTCTGCGGTACTTTAGTGTGCTCCTCCACTTGCGCTACTTTCAACTGCTTCTCTATACCGAAGCTGTGAAGGAAATTTCCACCAAAGACCAAGGAGTCCTGAGGTGTATACACTGCGTGTATCCAACCGGTCGGTATGAATAGAGTCATACCAGCTGTTAGGCTTATCCTGCCACATCTGTCTACCATATCACCGAAGAAAACATCCGATTGTTTGCCACTCAACACCCACTCCTGATAGAGAGCCAAGTTTTTCTCAGTTGGTGGAATCAGCCAAAAGATTTTGCCGCCGCGCAAGATGTGATACCACACACTCGTGCCACCAAAGTCAACGTGGAAGTCAGTGTAGCAACCCTTTACTGACATTAAGCAATACTTCTGCACTTTCGGGTACATCATGTCCTCCAGGAGATTGGTAGATTCCACCTGAGCCTCCTTCAGATGCCTCGGCCACACTACGTCTACCCAATCTACTTGGCGCACCAGCGCAGGCGATTGTACGTAATTCTCTAACTTGGTATGACTAAATTCTAATGAGATCACATTCAGCAAGCGTTCCTTATTGGGATCCTCGTAATACTTCTGCCACTCTTTCATAGTCATATCTTCATTCTTCTGAGTATTAACGTCCATAACATCCAGCACTCTCTTAGAACCTATCGTACAAACGCTATTAGCATCTATCAAGCAACGTCTATCTCTCCTATTGTCTGAAACTTACCGACGCAGGTCCTGACGTCGTTGACGGAAAAGTTGGAGCTGGGCACTCGCAAGCCCAGGCCGGACTTCTCCTTGAACAGCAACGGTATCTGGAGACCGTGCTTCTGCAGGAAAGTCAGATTCAGCTCCGACCCGGTCATCTCGCGGAAGAGGCCGCTGAAATTGCTCAGGTCATACCTCTCGCCCTCAATCTTCTCGTCGAGCTGGAAGGTCCTACGGCCCTCGATCTCCTCATCGCCAATGGTCCAGTCGTCCGTGTACAACTTCCTGGTACGCTCGCGCTGTAAGGATGGCACACGCGTGATGAGGTAGCACGATTGACCCGGTCGCGCGAGGAATACCTCGGCGCGACCGTGGTGCGGATCCGTCGGCGCCGGATTCGCGCGCGCTCTTTGTTTACCAATTGGCGCCTCTTCGGCAGCGGAGCGGAGTCGTCGGCCATTGCGGACACGCAGCTATTCACGTATCACCGGAATCTCATCGGAGCGCGCGGCGGCAGCTACGGCGGGGTCAAAACGGGGCTCGTTAAGCACGTTCGCGCGTTCGCGCGCGACTTGTCTCACGTTTATTTACGTATTACACACGACGCACCAGTGACGCCGTGAAAGCACGTTTCTCGTCTGTGTATAGCAGCAGAGCAACAACGCCATTTTCCAGCCGGCCAGTGCTGCCAACTCGTTTGTCCTTCCCCACCTCGCCCTGCCACAAGATGCGACAGTCGAGAAACGCGCATGCGCGCGTTTCATGCAGAGTCCTCCAGAGAGAAACCTGAAAGCGGTCATCCCTTTTTCGTGGGACCGATCGTTGGCCTGGCATTAGCGCCAAACGTGGAATGTAGAACTACGTGGCCACATTCACTGTCGATAAATCGTTTCTGTGCATGATGTGTATCCATGCTACATCTACTTTTTGACCATGTCGCGAAATCATTTTTTGGCGGTTTTATGCCATATCTCTACACATTGTGGATGTTTTGCGAATTTTATTAATAATTTATTAATGAGAAATTAGAATTTTAGAAAAAGCCGGCCTTCAGGTATTATGACAATAATATTTTGTAGCAATAATAACGCCAGCAATAACGGCGGCCTTCAGGTATTATCAAAACAACAACGCTATTTATCCTTGATCTATTCAATTATCTTTTTCTTTTCCGTTTGTCTCTTTATTCTTAAAATTCAACTTAGCTATTCTGGTATCTTTTCGGTCCTTTTGTCACTTTACTTTAAAAATTCAACCTTTTGAACATTTTTCTCAGTCCGTTACGTACAGCTAGATAACTTTTTTAGTAACTTTCGGATATGATAATGCGTCAATGTATAACAGTGTTTTTTGCGGTAGATGTAAGATAATCAGCGGTAATGTTAAGATAGATTATAAGTTTATATTTTGTGTCACACTGAAGATAATCCCATTTAAGGGTCAAAACGTTTGTTTTATAGTTAATATTAATTTTATATTAAGTATTGAAAAAAGCACTAACAACTAGCGTGGTTCGTTAGCCCTATATTCTGAATCATTATATTAATTCATATATGTAAAACACATTTTTACTTTCACTCCAACATCTTTTTGCACTTTGAAATTACAAAATAANATATAACAATAATTCTTTTAATTTTTGCATGCACGTATTAAAACGTAATATCACAGTACGCGCCGAACGCGATCATTATCTCACATTATAACTTATAACGCGAATGAATAGATGGACTTACGAAAATCTTGAAGACACAGTCGCGGAAGCACTGCAAAATTGTTGAATTGCCGAGTCAGTGGCAGTGAGTGGCACACCGAGCGCGCCAAGGCCGCCAAGCCGCCTACCGCTGCCGAGCGCCGCCGAAGAATGCGCGAGCCGTGTGACGTGCCAAGCCGCCTACCGCTGCCGAGCGTGGCTGACAAGTGTTGCCGAAGGTCACCGAACGCCGATAACAAGAATATTGAATTGGATACTGCTATTGGTACAGATACCAATAAAGAAAATGAGGAAAGTGTGGATACAGATATGGTATGCATTTATATTTGTATACATTTATGAAGTATCTTTATATAATTATTTTTAAAGTAATAACATCTAATTATAAGCACATTTTTTACAGAAATATCCTATAAAATGTGAAAAAGTTGGAAGCATATTAAGAACCGCAAACGGCAGAGTTATTTCATTAGAAGTTGACTCCACATGTAAAGTTCTTGGATGCTACGGAATAGGAAATTCCATAGAATAAGAATTAGAAAACGATAATAGGCAAGTTAAACGGCGATTAAAATTAATCTGCATTGACAAAAATGAACGTAAACGGCTGGAATAATTTCAAGCGTCGCGTCCGCCGTTTCGTTTCGCGCCGGCAGAGTGGCGACTGCGCAGGCGCGCCGCTTTATTGTCTCCCGACGCGTCGCGTACGGGTGCCGCCAGATCGCGGCGGCTCCTCGATTTTCATACGATTTTTTCACCGGGAGCGAGTCCCGTGGGTGAATTCGCGTCGGAAAATGCCGGGCGAGGCATCGGGCGATCGTCGCGAGTGTAATTACGCGCCATTTTCGCGTCCGAGAACGACAAGTCTGTCGCGACGAGCGGCTCGGCCGGACGGAGCTTGGCGCCAAGAACTTGCCGGACGGAGCCCGACGCCGAGAACTTCCCGGATGACGGTAAGTGAGTCCTTCTTGTCACAAATCACATCGCCGCTGTCGAATGAATGTTTCACATGAGAGGCATCGATTCTAGTTTCTCGCGTCGCCTCTCTCCGATATTTGCAAGTGAAATCAAACTTTTACGTAAATGTATGCGTACGCGCGCGCATGGTTGTTTCAATTTTCCGTAGTGCTGAATATATCACGTTTGAGCCCGAATTTCGATCGCGGTGGACAGGTGCAGAGTCCCGAGAAAGAATGAAATTTGAAAAGCATTGCGTGAATTATTTTCAAGTATAGAGCTTGTCTGACGAAACGCGACGATCGCTTGCCCCTGTATGGTTGAAGGGGGGAAAGGGGAGAGAGATGACTTTCATAATTCTTTTTTTGATCGAGGATTAATTATTTTAATTAAGCGCACATATGCACGATTGTGGAATGACTGCGAGTACGTTCAGTCGCGTCTTTTTTTACTCGTCGGGCAAATATAATTTCGCGCCGACGGACTTCGTGGTCGAGTAAACCTTCGCAAGGTGCCGTTCGGTCGTTCGCGAATCGCGCATCCGGCAGCGCCACTCGGTCCGACGCTTCAAAATTAGAAAGATGGCGACGACCATGGAGATCGACGATGACGAGTGCGATCTACCGACTTCCAGCAGCGGGAAAGGCGAGAAGAAACGTTTCGAGGTGAAGAAGGTAAGCGTGAACATGTGCGTGCGAATTACGCACGTTCGGATGCCGCTCGTGGTCGCCGTGCGGGGTGCATGAGTAATTTCTAACCTCACTTACGCTTTGTCATTCCGCGCGGCTCCACTCTGCGTCGACCCGTTATTTTCTATTTTATTTGATTATCCGTTATTTTCACGTTTATCTTCATTAATTATGTTTGTGTTTATTTTTAGTGGAATGCAGTGGCACTATGGGCCTGGGGTAAGAACTACGATCGAGCATCGTGATTGTATAGTCCACGAGACACAATAGCAGTAGTAAGTACTGCGATACACTTTCTAACGCTATTTCTCGCACACGTTTTTCAGATATTGTTGTGGACAATTGCGCCATTTGCCGTAATCACATCATGGACCTCTGCATTGAATGCCAAGCGAACCAGGCGTCTGCTACCAGCGAAGAGTGCACGGTAGCCTGGGGCGTGTGCAATGTAGGTTTGATAGTATTATCGAAACAGTGTAGGAAAGCCAAAGGCCAAAATACTAGAAATCTAGAACAATAAATAGAGATTGTTTTAATATTAATCTTTTACTGCTTGTAGTTTGGCATTTGACCTTCATACATTATTTTTACATTCAACGAGTGGGATTTGGTTATTACTTTTAGTACCATTAATTTTTAGTACCATGGGATTTGATTATTATTTTTAGTACCGTTATTTTTAGTACCGTTTTTATTTGGATCTTGTTATAACCGTATTTTTGTCCTCAGCACGCCTTTCATTTTCACTGCATCTCACGTTGGCTGAAAACGCGACAGGTCTGTCCACTTGATAATCGTGAATGGGAGTTTCAGAAGTAAGTAGATTTTCGTTTAACAATAAGTTTTGTCGCATATGTGTGCTATTTTTATTCTATTTTTTATTCTTTAAGTAGAAAATTAAGAATGTTGAGATATGAAAGTTAAATAGAAAGTGTGAAGATATCTTTAACAAAGATTACATTTTGGATTTTTAGTTTTTAAGATGAATAATTTTATATATGTATATGTATGACAATTTTGTCATTTCTATTTACAGATACGGTCATTAATTGGATATATTCAACAGTACAAGTCGGATTTCTCTTTATTCAACTATATATTGAAAACATTGACACACAAACTGGAAGATTATTTTTCCACAGAAAATGTAATTCTTACATAAAAAACGACGAGTGTATAAAATAAGAAAGTTGCAAAAGATGCAAGTAGTCAAATATACCAAGTTTTTATGTTATCAGCAGACCAAATTTCAGTCAGCAGCAGATGTAAAGCTAATTCTAATGACAATTTTTGTCGATTTACATTATATAATTTATAGATTGTAAGTCTTATATAATAAATAAAAATTATAGCACACTTCTGATGATTTATCCACATCATCCCTGATCGTTTTAAAAAAATGACAATCTTATTAAATCTTGGAACATTGCAGAATATTAAGTTATTTTTTTATGTGGATAATTTTTAATATTTTTAAGATGTATGTATATATTAAGATAAATTATTTAAAGATGTATGTTTTTAAACTTGTAACACATATTACAATAGTATCCGTTACTTGTACCAGTTACGTGTTCTTTTCTATGTGATTTTTTAACCGTAACTTTGATTAATCCGATTATATAATCTTTCAGAGATTTCGTCTAGCAAAAGTTTCGTCCTATCGCAAGGACTATACGAAGTGAATACGAGAGGAGTGTGGGGTGAGAGCGGTACTCTTTTTACTTTTGAATCGCATTCTGCTCCCACCGCCCGCTCTTCTTCATCCGATAACTTTAATTCTAATGTGAATCGCCTTGAAAAGAATTCTTGCCAATCTTTTACGAATCCACGAATATTTTACATGTTAGATTAATCTTTACTCAATTATACACGGCTTTGTTTCAACGAAATATCATACATCTTATAATAGTGGTTCGCCTTAAGATATATTAATAGCAATGACATTTATTTATTTAACAGTTCGATATAGTAGATCTTCATTAGGCTCAAGGCGATTCCGCAAATCCGCGCCTATGCGGATACGTAGCTCCTTAACGAGATATAACGGGCACCCATCGTCGTTCATGACGTCATCTCGTAAGGCCGATCGATCGTACCGAGATCATCTCTCGAATCCCTTTTCCAGTTCTAGGGCATTCAGCAGGAGACTGGCACAGGGCAGGCAATACTTATCAGGCGGGCGGAACCGGGGGCAGCCCCGACGAGCTGGCTTCTAATCTTGGCATACAGCGAAAATTACATCTCGCAGAATGGCTGGAGAAAGGAGAGCCAGTCGACATCCGCCTAGAGAGAGCAACGGTAAGCCTCTTCCATCTCGATTCTCTGCCGTCTGGCTCTAGATCCCGTCGCCCTATTCGGGGATTCGTGCGCGATAGAAACAAAAAAATAAATAAATAAAAAGGGATAGAAAAGGAGCAACAGTTCCACACCTGTTCTAAGAGAGCTTATGAATAGTCAGACGAGGGAGGGGAAATGGGGTCGAGTCTGCACCCCCTCGAGGAAGGCGCGCAACTAACGGGAAGAATCCGTGGGTGGTCCGGTCGATCGGATCATTGAATGGATTTTATATTACTTTATGTCAGAGTTCGAATTAATTTGCATTCGTAATGAGAAATAAGATACGCCTGCTCGCGAACGATTTCGAGAGATGCAGCAATATTTCCGTGAGCACCGTGTCGCGAAATTACCTATTGAAATTGATTTAACCGCTTGAATATTAGATATTAGAAGGATATTAGAAGGATACAATAGAAAAATGTAGGTAAAAGAAAATTAAATAGTCATATATATGCAAACATAGTTATTATCCAAAATAAAAGAGATGAAGGATTATTTTAATTGATAAATATCTCCTTATCGCATTTTCTAAGATACGTGTGCGTTACTATAAATAAATATAAAAAATTGTCAACCTTATGTACATTTTCGTTAGTATAGAAAAAAATTCGATCAAACTCGAAATATCTAAATTAGAGCTCCTTATTTCACGTGTACACAGGTACATGATTTACACGTGTTATTAGTATTTACGTGTACAGACACGTGTACCGTGTACCCACGTGTATTACACGGATACACGTGTATTTAAAACACAAATAGATAAATTAGTGAATAAATGAATAAATTAATAATTGTTCAAATAGATAAATAAGTAAATAAAATATGCGCAATATAACGCTTCATCTTTAATTTTGCTAAATTTTTCATCAACAAATATTAAAATTAATTTGGGATTTAGACGATGACTTTTATTTTCAGAATATATTCTATGCACAAAAGTTTACCATTTTAAAAAATTCAACAAAATTAAAGGTGAGGACGTTAGATTGCAGATTTACCTAAAATTTTTTGTAATTACTCGTGTATCCGTGTATATATTATTTACACGTGTATCCGTGGGTACCCGTGTCAGATGTAACGTGTAGAATGACTACACATGTCACGTGTACCCGTGTATTTTAAAACACGTTTTTGATCGTGAGCTCTAATCTAAATAATCTGCTGTATGAACCAAGTAATCTTAGTTTAATAAAAGTTGCTCTCTCTCTTTCTCTCTTTCTCTCTCTCTCTCTCTTCTCTTATATTATGGTGGTATTAAAACTCACTTCTTTTTTTAACTCGATATATTTAATTATAACTTTTTAATCTTAAATTACTACTTATTACTTTTTAATTTTATTACTTACCAATTTTTTATGTGCAAACGCAAATTACTACACTTCTCTCACGACAAGTAAATCGGAGTAGTCTCTAATTCCTTATTGCTATGCTCGAAATTTGCAATGATAAATATCTGAACGCAGCCAGGTCATGTTGAGAGTAGCATCGCGACGAGAGCGTCGATTTTTCGGCGTCTCGCGGATCTCGCTTGTCATAGCTCGTAGCGGCAGGTGCGTACACTTGCTCGTAATATTTACCTGGGCTCGCGAGAGATGGGATATAAATACGATTTTCATCCTCGACGACGACAGGGTGGAAGGGAGGAAAGGAGGAAAGGTTGATAGGGAGAGAGTAGGTCGCTGGCGTGAGGCGATGTCGGGTGGTAGCAAGGGCCTCATTTCCGGCGGAAACAGAGGTTCTCTCACCCCCTGATAAAAGCCATCCCGCTCTTCTCGCCTTTCTCGCTCCGAGTCACTGCGGCGGCGGTGGCGGCAACGGCGGCAGTGAAGACGGCAAAGGCCAATCGAATTAAATACATTCCCCCGCGGTGGATCCAATCCGACGACGGTGCCTCCGCGGTTTTTGTCTCGCGGTTCGTCCGCCTCGACGCCGCACAGTGGGGCCAAAAGCAGTTTTGATATTTTATTGGATCCGCCATCTTTAATTTGGACCGTGATTAAAATTTACTTATAGCATAATGTATTTATAGCCTGTTTAATTCCCAACAATTTAAAAAAAAAAACTAAAATCGGTTAAGAATTATACCGTAAAGTGCTTTTGGCCCCACTGTGCGCCGGAAGTTCTCCTTAAATCTTAGTGTAAATCTACTTTCCAGAGGTAAATTTACTCTGGAAAGCCGGTTAAGGCTGTTAAGCTGTCGTGCTACACCTGAAGCTTGAGTCCCCGAAATCTTTTGAGTTTCGTCGTTACAGCCGTAACTATGCTCTTTGATATCTTTACGTTGAAAAAGTCGTGCTCTCTTTTCACTTCACACGTAGCATTCGCGATTGAGACGGGAACACGGGAAGTAGTATCCTATAATATATGTCACCAAAATTTCGTCAGACAATATTAAAAGCATATATCCGCGCATCGTGTATTTTCTGTTATATAATTTTATATGTAAAGATTGTAAAAGGTTCTCAAATTCCCCTAGTCGCAAATTCCCTTAGCATATCGTTATCCTGAACTTTTCAAGTGGTTCTAAGGATTTTAGTAATTTGTCTGACAATTCTCGTCTTTTCATCGCGATCGCGATGAATAAGTATAATGATAAGTGTTACTGGTTCAAGATTTACAGAATTATTTGTCATTTTCATGATTTTATTTAACCGACGAAGCTGACAAAGTTTCAGTAATCTCCATCATATTCGTTCGCCGTATTCGGGTAGCCGCGATTATTGCGAGAGCCTGGAATTTTTCACCGTTCTGCGTTGTATTATTTAAAAAAGCGACGTCCTCGGTGGCTGCGCGAAGCCATCCATTATCCGTAGTCCCGATAAATCCCGCCGAGGTGTTCGGACCCCTTGTGTTTGGCGGATATATCAAGGTTTCCTTCGCCTCGTCGCGCCGCGCCAGGTCGTGATCGCCGTCGTCCTTTTCTACTTGTTCCTTCTTGCGCCGTAGACTTTCGAATCAGCCAAGATTGTCGATGCAACTCAGGGATGAGTGCACCAATAAATCGAGAGATTTTTCCTCGACCACACGTTGCTTTCGAATGTTGACGATTGTTACAGTTTGAAAAATCATGCGAACAATTAAATGAAATAATTAGATAATGAAAAATCGAAAGGGAGATGTGTAATTAAGTAGATAAATAGATACGGGTTGTTCATTCTTGGCAGATATCTCCAAAAATGATATAGCCCGATAAATTGAAAGAATTATAAATAATTAAATAATAATACTTCGACGATTAATTCGTCGCTACCATTTTTTTTTTTATTTTGCTTTATTGTTAGTAAAATAGAATATAAAAGAATAGTAGAATTTGCAGTTTCTTGTTACAAACTACTATCAAATTCCTCATCGGAGAGAAGCAGCAATTTAATATCAACCACCGTTAAATAAAAAAATAGTAGATCGATTATGATTCGACTATAATTATTTAAATCGTAAAATTAAGAATTTTCGCAGTGCTACTATTTCTGTGAGAAGAAGACTCGGAGAGCGGCTCGTCGCTGATTAATTTTTGCGAATATAGCGATGAGGCTGATTTGATTTAAATCTGTCCGCGAGCGCGTACCTAAATTGGTTCCTGCGGGAGACGGCGTCGTAGCTTTATCCTTACGACTCCTGCCGGAACCGAGATACCGCGTTTTTCCCCGGCATCGAGAGATCTTCACACCGATGCTGTGCCGGTGATGGTGGCGACTGCCGTGAATGCGAGTAATTGTAACAGCGGTAAATCCTCGTTAGATGCTCGAGAAAAACAAAGGGCGCCGACCGACTCGGTGATATTCTTCCCCTCTCTCTGGGTTTTTTTACCGCACGAAAGGATTGTTTGGCCTCTTTGGCCTCCTGGTCTCCTTTGCTTTCTCGTTTCCTCGTGGCGAATTTCCGGTTGCTGTCACCAGTTTCCTTCCCTTTAATATATCTCAAAATATTATTTATTGCCCTGTCGTTAGCAGAGAAAAATCAAAATTTTTTGTGCTCATGTTATATTAACTACGTTATCGATCTATCATTTGTTATTAATTTTTTTCTTCCTAGCAAATTTTGTTTTTATGATTTTATTATATCATATAAATAATTAATAAGATTATTATTAATGACAAATTTTTTATGTAAAGTTATTTTAAGCAGTTTCATTTCTTAATCAAAATTAAAATAATTAATTATTCCAATTAAGAAGAATTATTAAATCTATTTAAAAAATTGAATTTAGAAATCTTGATCGGAAAACTATGAAAAAATTATTATTATTACTTTCTTTAATTTTTTATATCCAGAGAGGAATAAAATTTTGTGTGATTCTCATAAATCGGGCAAATGAGATTAAGTTGCCGCATCTTTTTGCGGCGATTTAATCTCATCTTCTTCACTTATTAAAATCATAATTATCGATTTATTAAAATCACGCAATTTTATTCCTTTCGGATTTCTTTCTGGAATATAAAAGTTAAATAAAAAAGTAATAATAATGAATGTCAATTTGCATAAGTATCATTTATTTATGAGTATCAAGTATTTTTACTACAATTGCGCAAATTATACAACTATACTTACATAACGCTACTCGGACATTGATCATTTCTGGCATTTGCTTTCCGTTTCAATTATATTATGTAATATATCAAACCATACTTCATCCTTTTTATATAAATTTTTATACCACAACAGCAGCATTGATATTGCGTTACCTTTAAAGATTGAATGTTATAACCGACGATTTTTCGAAATTGCATTTCGAAAAGTGACATTAAATTTAGCGTTTTAGATAGAAATACATTTCCGCTAAGAACGAGGGGACAAATTCACTTAAACTTTAGATGTGCCATTATTGCCTGTTTAAATCAGTTATGAAATACAAGACAACGGGAATATGCGTGCGTAAGTATAATATTATGTTTATTTTGCAGCGCGTTAAATATTTTGTAACGCTAGCGGCCGGTGCATTGCGTGCTCGACGCTTGGTGGAGTTTTTTTTTTCTGCGACATATAACCATGCAGTGTGTCGTGTATGCATAAGGTCATCGAGCTACCATTTGCGTAGCGACACTCGAGCGGGCAGGCAGCGACGCGTTACTCGCGTTACTCTTCGAGGTACGATCGCCATGAGTGCTGGAAAACGGCTAAATGGCAATGGTTTCTCGTCATTATTACGATTAACGACTGCCGATTGACAAAACTCGCGTATCGCGACGACTGTCGTTCGACGAAACAGTTATTTCGCACGAACTATTCACTTGTAGCAAATAGCGGACGAGAGTTATCATTTCGGAACAATCATTGATTCACTGAGATCAGATGCTCAATTATATCTCGGCACTTACTGTTAGAATATTTCGCCGACTTGATTGTTATTTATATATTATTTTTGATTGAGAACGCGGACTTGTATATAAATTATTGAATCGAATATTGGGTTCAAATAATGAAAAAGATCGTGATACATCATATCCTATTTATTAATAAATACGTGTATTTCGTGGCGTTTGTATCCGAAATATGTTCATTACGCTTGTATATAATATTAAATTTTAACTGTATATTTTCGAAATAGTCTATTCTAATTAGTCGGTAACGCGACCTTATTAACCGCATCGCGCGTATTAGGGTGAAAAGCTTGCCGTCGCTATTGCACAATTAATCGTGTTTTCGCGAGTGAATGTGCTGTGTTGCCATCGAGAGTGCCATCGAGAAACAACGAGAAATGGAAATATGAGAGGAGAAAACCTAGGTTATGGCGCAGAGAGAGAGAAAGAGCAATTATAAGGTTAATAACTTATCATCCAATTATTTTTCAACTCACATTGTTGACACATCGTTTCGGCGAGTTAAATTTTATTTTTTTATTTTTATCTTGAGCTAAAATGATCTATGGGAGAAAATATATAACGAAGAATACCAAAACTAATTCGAAGGATTAAACATGTTTTCCCAATGATTATTAGTGCATAAAGATTTGAATTTATAATAATAATAATTATATATAATATATAATATATATAATATAATAACAATTATAGGAGTAAATA
>JAJVSH010000116.1:17416-56242 GCA_021460005.1 Tetramorium alpestre | reverse complement strand
ATATATATATATATATCATAGATCATTGTGCCTTGAAATGAACAGCCTGGGACATTATTCAAAATGTTTAATTCTGTAATATGTATAATCATCCGTCGATTTATTGTGCGTACAAGAATACATATATATATATGAAAGCTCATAAAATAGAGCTTATTATATAGCTTATTATCAATGCATCATTGACCGATTTGATCATTTATTGGCATATTTTGGTGTATTATTATGCAACAGAATATTAATTACGAAGTACACAAATTGCTTAAAATGTGTAGAAAATTTAAACTTACGAGCAAAAATGGGAAAAGATAGAAAATGTTTCACATTTTATTTCACGATTGACAAAAATGGATCTATTTACGCAAAATAGAAATTATCTATTAGAGACGTCATTATTATTTACTTATTTTGATAAGAAATGTTTTATAATTACGTGGAATAATCCATTTAATTTATTTAAAAAATTACATATAATCGGTAGTAATTTATTCACGGATTACATCACTTTAAAACTTTTTTAACCGAAACTGAATAGCAATAAAAATCGATATTGTTTAATCGGTTAAAATAAATAAAAAATAATAAATCGATGCGCATATATGTACGCGTAATTACAAGGCGCATGAACTTTACACGATGCTATTTCGGCGAATTTTACTTTTAATTCGGAACCTATTGTGTTCTTGATATTTATGTATTAGGAGATTTTTCGACTAATTAATCTTCAACGTACGTTATTAAAGTATCGTGAGCGATAGTCGCCGGACACTCGGGACGCGGTATTCTTGGCGCGGGCAAGTCTCCGGGAGAGCACTCAATAGGCTAAGTAAATCAGAGGCCTTTGGCCAAGAGCGAGGCCACCCTTTAACCCCCATACCAGCCCCACCGTCATCCCTTGCGTGATGATAGAAGTGGGGATGGCAGGGACAACAAAGGGTCGGCTAAGAGCTCTTCAGCGACCACTCGCGCACCTTCACCAACCTAGGAAGCATCACGTACTCTTCGGCTCAACTGGTCTTGCTTGCTTGCTTGCTTGCTTGCTTGCTTGCTTGCTGCTTGCTTGCCCCATGACGTGATTGCCACCGAAATGTGTTTACCGTAAACCGTATCAAACTGTCGAGGGCCGGCCCGCTTCAGCGTTGTAGCTGTCTGTCTTTTTCGAGTACGTCGATAAAAGTACGTATCTCCATCAATTTTGCAAGCCGCCGTTTATGGCCATCGCGCAATTTTCCATTTTTCCGTTCTCGCAAAGTTCGATCCTGGAACAGAGTAGAAAGCTCATTCAATGAGATTTGTATTCTCTATTACTGACATGTTGGATTATGGTTCAGTTATGATGAAAATAATTGATGGAGTAAATCCAGCTGTAATATACTGAATTTTTTCCTTGATATATGCGGATAAAATCTTATTTTGATTAATACTCTTTTACAAAGCTTCTTTAAAATGAATATTTTCTTCTAGATGAATTAATATTAAGCTTTAAAAATNTGTTAAGGGAATATATATATATAAAATTGAATTGAAACATATACACATATTTGAGTTGAAATTATGTTTGAGCTATGATTGACTTTCTAAGCAAATTATTATAATTGCTTGTGATATAACTATGAGATAAAGATAAATTCAGTTTAGATATGCATATATCTTGAATTTAATTATGTATTCTTGTACTCCCTTCTGTAATAAACTTTTAAATTTTAATAATTCTTAGAAGAAAGTGCGTTCATTTATAACTGACAATTTAAATAGCAGATTTTGTTTATTATTTTAATTACTTTATATTTCAATGCTCTAAACGCACATAACTATCTTTATTTTTAATAACATACATTTAAATACAATATATCTGTTATACGCATTAATATAGAGACGATGTAAGTTCGCAGTACTTACATATCAGAATGATTTGGCGTTAGCGGGGGGGTTGGACGACTTCGATTCAACACATAACCCACGGCTCGTTGACAAACACAGCAACCGCGATCTCATTGTCAGTAAATATCGGTGCTACACTCCGATAAATATCATGTTCGATTTCGATAAATACCGGGCATGGTTAATCGACGCTTGCCGGAATTAAAAGTTTATTGATTATCGAAATGTAATTCCCGCTTCGATGATGCTCGTCCGCCCATTATTCTTCACCTACGTAACGATCAGCCGTCCTTGACTTGCATAGGATAGCATGGCGAACGCTTGCAAGCTCGCCGCTCAAAGTGGCCGTTATCACGCGATCCAACTTAAATTAGCTGGATAACAATGGTAATAATTAGATGCGTGCGTCGTCCACATCTGTACTCGATCGTTGCGATGTAAGATCGCTTTGCTGTAATTGTTGTTTCAATTTTTGTCGATAATTAGAGTGATCTTGATATAATATAGTGCAAATTTAAGAATGAATTAAAATTCGTCAACATACTATATGATCAACTTTTTAAAAGTTTGTTTAAATCAATAATTTTTTGCTAAAAGATTTACGTATTGTAATAGAAATGTGTATTACATCGAGAAAAATTTCGCGAATTAAGTTTTAATCGTATAAATGAGAGTAAAAAAAATCGTATATACGATTAATTAATAGTAAGATTTTATTATATAAATGATCCCATAATCAGTATAATTAATGTTTCTTACTTGGTATATCTTTGTTTCGAATGTAATTGATGATTCGCCGATATTATATGCATGTTTTTTTTTTATTTTCTCTTTAATCGCGAAAAGTTTCGCCCGCAAATGATTATTCGCGTAGAAATGATTATTCAATATTTATATTCAGATTGATAGAAATAGAGTAGAAAAAATTTTACAAATGCACCGACTTGCCGGGTTCTTATTGTTTAGAAATATGAAGTGCATCTGGGAAGTTAGCACCACTATTTTATTTTTAAAAAATAATAAAAATTGTGCTGTATTGTACTAAGTTAGTGCTACATTGTGCTGCAAAAATTAATGACATATCTCAAAAGACAAAGCATCAAATAAAAAAAATTATTTTTTTGCCAGACCGCCATTTTCATTTAGCGACAAAAACAGTTTATATACTTTGTTTCGCAATTGTAACAATTATTTTAGAAGAAGATTTTAGAAGCAAGGCTCGAGCCTCCTGTTTCGGATGTGTCCGCGTGTGTCCACGCGGACACATTCGATGTTAGATTTCGATCCTAGCCAATAAAACTGCTACTTTTCGTAAAGGCTGCAAGATGATTGGCTCGTGTGTCGAAATCTCGGCCCGAGTCGAGCATCGGGGACACGCGGACTTATTCCTGGAAATGTCGCGGTTGATTTATAGGCTTTCGCGGAAACGATTAGTTTTTTGGTTTTCTTTCGAAGGAGTCTCGCTCATCTCGCCAATGTTATGACTACTTTTTTTTCGGAGGCGCGCTCGCTCCGAGCTCCGAGCTCAGTTCCTCGAAATGCGCTCGGTCAAGTATGCGTTTTTTGCAGCGTTTTTCGTCGCTCGCTTTCGTTTTTGGGGCCCAACGTCTTCAGTTCCGTCGCGGAGATCCAAGCGCGAGGACGTCGCGTTATCCGCTCCGCGATCGCGCGATTTTCGTCCGTGGGAAGTGAGTATCGCGTACGGATGAGTGTCGGGAGTATCGAATCGAGTAACGGGCGATCGCCTCGGTCCTATTAATCCTTTATACCATGACAGTGATGTTATATTTTTGAACAATGATTATGAGAACCATGCAAAGTGCGCGGAGCAGTCGATATCTTCAAGCGCGTCGCGGACCGTCGCGGTTTAATTCGCACCTATTGTTTGCTTAAAAGCTTGCTTGCACATCATTCGTCTTTATTTTATCGATATAAAAATTAATTTTGAGATTTCAAAAGTGCTAGCCCGAGCCTCGCTCGCGTTTTGGTTAGGTTAGGTTAGGTCCCTTCTCTCGAAAAGTGCACTTGTATACAAGATATATCTCGATCTTGTCGCAGAGCCATAAGTGAACCTGATCCCGTCGCAGAGCCATTGAAAGTGAACATCGCAAACGAACAAGTATTAAACATCGGAAGTGTCGAATCAAACAATAGGCGATCGTCCGGCGCGTTTTCTAATCCGCCCGATCGTCTTCGAAATTTCGAAAATCGTCGCGATAATCCAATCGAATTCGTTCCGTCGCTTACCTACGGCGTATGCCGCTCGAGTGATAGTGATAGTGATAGTGCAAGGTATATAATATAAAGNTCATTCAAGTGATGGTGATAGTGATGTGTGATTGTGTGAAGTGAGAATACAAGGAAGTACGGAAAGGTGGAAAAGGATACCAGGAAGCGGAGAGAACGAAGGCAGCGACGGCTGGTGAGTTACTTGTTGCATTGATGTATCTACGTGAACTAGCTCCGCCATTTTAAAAGTGTAAAAAAATTATTTTTTTATTTCACGCTTTGTCTTTTGAGATAGGTGTTTAATTTTTACGGCTCAATGTAGCGCAAACTTATTATTAATTATTTTTTTATTTGACGCTTGTCTTTTGAAATATGTGACTAATTTTTACGGCACAATGTAGCATAAACTTAGCACAACATAGCAAAATTTTTATTATTTTTTAAATAAAATGGCGGTGCTAACTTTATGTACATGCATCTGGGCCGTGACCAGGAGCTGTCTAGAGCACACGGTACAATCGTCCTAAACAGGCCGGAAGCTATTCCGCCCCAATTTGCAATCCAGCGAGCCAGTGCCAAATACCACCGCACCCAATCTCAGACAAAAGCCGGCTGCTATGCCTGCAATATATACAAGTCTCATTATTGTTTTGTTGCGAAATATGCATAAGCTAGTATAATTAAGTGATAATCGTCTGCCGAATGCTGATGATCGACTCCACAGAAACAGAATATTTATTTAGGTCTATGAAATATTGACACTCCAAAATGCGAATTTTTACAAAATTGATGTGGTATTTGATTGTTTACACATTTGTCCGTAAATAATTATTTTTATCCGTCTTATAAACAAATTAAAAAGGATATAATAAATATACTTAAGATTACTGATGAAACTTTTTTATTTTTAATTTTTTTTTACAAGATAAACAAAAAATTATTTATGGAAATATTTGGCCAAAAGATGGATCGGAATCCATATATAATTAAAAAAAAACTTAAGGGTACTGATAATAAACACTTTTATTTTTTGTAAGGTGAATAAAAAATGATTATTTATGGACAAATGTGAACAAATTGTAGACAATGCCAATACATACCAATTTTGTAAAAATTCGTGTTTTGGAGTGTCAACTTCACCGATTTTATTTGCTTGCCTTCACGGACTCTTTAAGTAGACATTTTTACTCTCTTTAATTTGCAAATACAAGCGATTAGATAAGTTGACTTCAGTTCGTTTCTTCATAATATCTATGATAGGGAAGGTATACAGAGACGAGACGTGTTGCAAACGGGAGATGCTCGTATGGTCCATCAATGTCGTCAGTGATCTGATTCGGAGCAACTAGTACTCTGTGGTTAAGACTGGTCATGACTGGCACAGCTATTCCGACTACGACAAGCAGTCTCGCGCAAAGCACGTCCAATCCATGATTGACCAAGTGCTGCAATGTTTCCGCTTGCAGTCATGTGTATTCGATTGTAGTTCCGTGACGGGTCACTTTGATCTTCCTTCAATCAAATTTTCAGTTTGCTCCTAATTACTTAATATTTACTACGATACTTAAGATATTATTTTTGTCAGTGTATCTTTTAATAGGCTGTTATCAGCTTCAATGAAATCTTTATGATTTCAAGAAACATCTGTATTTGCGACAATCTTTAGATATTTATAAGAATAACTTTGCAAAGAAAATAAATGGGGTGTTTAGGTTTCAGGAGAGTCTGTATTTTTTTTGTTACAAAGATCTTAGAAAATAATTATATAAAATTTAATCTAGTTCGATCTGAGAATTTTAAGGTTAATAAGGTACATAGAATTTAGAAGTTAATAAGGCACAAACAAACATTCTATTTTATATACATAGATGAGGATGAAAATAACAACTTTGTTGTTATTCTCTGCAATGTTTAACAAAGTATCTCGATACTTGACGCTACGTAGCTCCCGCGTTCTCTTTTTCTGAATGAGTTATTCTATTGAAGCGCCTTTTTATTTCGCACGTCCCACGCTATTCTGACTTACGTCACCCCGCATGATGAGACGCATTCGTTGCCAATCGCGAGTACCAATAAATGCGCATCGCGCGTCCGCAAAGTTTCAGCCCTCCATCCATCCGCGAGCGTTGCGCACAACAATCGTTTCCGTTTATTCGCCGACAATGCGCCAAACTTTCCAATTGGACCGCGCGCTAGCTGGCTGCACGGCGCCGGGTAAGCTCGGCACGATGTATTTGCTTGGCTGTTCTCGGCCGGGAAACTTGGAAATTTATTCCCGGGGAAATTCGCGCGTTTGAATTTTTAGCAGGCTGACACGCGGAACTTTCTTTCTTACGGTGGCAGCGAAACGCCGCCTACCTCGCTCGCTTAATCGTCTATAAGAAAGCGATTCTGCCGGAGTCAATCTCTCTCTGCCTTCTCCTCCGTGTGAAACGAGGGCAAAAGGGTCGCTAGAGATCCAGGAATTCATTCGTACCGTCGTGCATTGCTCTTCACCCTCTTCTCCACACGCGAGAAGTGATTGATCGATCTCTCTCTTTCTTTTTCTCTTTCTCCCCTCACGTTTGTTTCGCGTTCAACACATCCAAATGGATCGAGAACAGTTTGTTACCGATTTAACATGCGGCTAGAAAAGGAAATTAAATTCTTGATCTATAGAACGGGCACTCCGATATCGACAAACGTATCGATTATAACTGATTCTTATCAGCGCGAGTAGCGAAGTTTGATCATCTTTTACAGTTGCAATGGAGATATAACAATACCAATAATAAGTTTTGAACATAATTTAATGTTTACTGCGTAAATTTATACATATATTTTCGTATGTAACGATTTATTGACTGAAGATCAGAACGATTGATAAGCGTACATCTTACAAATCTTTGTGATTGTAAAATATAATCAAGCGAACAGAACGAAGCTTGTATAACTTTGATGACGTTAAAGCATCATTTTCAAGCAACATCTTTGTCGCAGTAGCGACCGCATCTCTTCCTTTTACCTTCACCTCGTTGGATTGTAATTCCCGGCGCATTGATTCGACGTAGGTACATATGACGCCGACTGCAGTACACAACGGCCGTAACTTCGGGAACTTTTGTTTGAATTATGTTGAACGAATCGTGGAAACTGGTGACGCTATCGGTGCGTCAGTCGACAGAAACAGTCGTAATGTGCCACTCGAGTTCAGTTCTGTTGCTGGCAAGGCAAGGCGGTAATGGCGTTGCGAGCTGTAGGCAGCTACCAACTACCACTGATGATAGGAATCGCACAAAAGCCCATTGCGCGAATGTCCTTTTGTGAAAGAGGAAGAGAAAGAGAGAGAGAGAGAGAGAGATACAGAGATAAGTTTTCTTTTATCCACTTGGTTGCTCTCCAGAAACAGGCACGATTCAACACCGAAAAATTCGGCCGTCGGAAAATCGAGCGTGTGCTTTTGTCGTAAAAATTATTTCATATCGGTAATAATTAATAAAAATAATGATTATAATAATTATACGAGGTCTTGCAGTTTTCAGAAAATAGGGGGCAGCAAATAATATACATATTGCAGAAAAGGAAGTTAAAATTAGCATCTCTCGTGATTTTTTTTAACAGTAAGTTGAAGCGAAAAAAAATCAATGACTTATGAATGCAATTCGCAATCAGTTTAATCATACGTGGGCGCTTCAACGTTGAAAAGTGTTACACAGTATGTATATATGTATACCGAAGTAAACTATTATCGTCTGCGTTGGCGTTTCGTCCTGCCCTCTCTCGACCTGAAATATTACAAAACGATGCGGCGATCGTTGAATATATAGAGACATCTCGGTCAAAATGCGGTTTCGCGCAGCGCGTTTAATTGCAACGAAATTTACGTCGATCAAATCGTCGACACGGATAACGGCGAAAATTTATTGTCGCGCTAAACGACGAGTCCCCTCCCATCTCGCCGCCCGTATGATTCTGCTAATTATAATCGCGATATCCGTATTATTAATCGCCATTATCGATTGTATCATGCTGGACGCGCCGCCGATGACACGCAGGTTGACTTTGCTTGAAGCGTGACCAGTTTGCGAAGCGTAGTTAATCGTTATTGTTGTAATCCCGTTAAACTCGGATAACAACAATATTATTAAAATTGCACCGATTTGATAGGATAATATAAAGATATCGAAAAGTGTGTAGATGGGAGGGAATTAACGAGAATTTATTAGCTCGACGAGGCAAAATCGAACGTAGAATTGTTGACGTAATCTAACAATAAGTCTATTTCTACCTCGAATTACTATTGACTATTATGGTCTATTTATTAGCGTTATTGACAATTAATTATTATTATTTGTTATATATATATATATATATATATTATGAATTATCATTAACTTGTTTTCGATTACTACCGTCCGATTCGATCCAGATTGAAAGAGAACCTTCGCGCTCGCAGACCGCGACTGCAACAATTACCGTTAGCCACACTCTTTCGTCCTTCCCCGAAGCGATCCGGCGTGCACCGTCGATGCCGGTAATGACGATAACGAATCGCAGTAATGGCGAGGCGGCCCGGCGATTCGTTTTCGACATTACGGCGACGGCGCCGTCCTCGAATACGCGTAGTCGACTGCTAGGTAGGAACAGCCCCCGGGACGGTTATCGGAGTCGATCATTCAATTTCGCGTTGCAAATTGTCCGCGCCGGAAACTCATATCCGGGCACTTCCGGTTCTGCCTGGTCCCGCCCTCCGGGAAGAAGAGGCCGTCGGCGGCGACGGGCCCCAGACATCCAGTGGGGGCAGCTGGTTAACGGCGAGGAACGCGGGGGATGAGGGCTCGCAAGGGAAGAGGAGACAGACAGGGGGGAGAGGGGAGGAGAGAATCGGGGAGGCGCAGAAGTCAGGGCTGAGGGCATGGCTTCATCCTGACGCAAATGAGCGGTGAACTCGCTTCCGGTCTGCCCTCCAGTCTGTCATTTCGCCTGTTGAAACCCGGCTACCGCTGAATTTCTGTTACCAGTGTGATGAATGTGTGATGACTAATGATTGACTTTATTTCTTCATCATGAGTTAATTGAAAATGCTTTCAACTTTTAATTAAACAATTTTTAGGAATTTTCTTCTTTGAAGTTTAATGATTAATGATTACCTTTGGCTTCTCATTGATCACTTCAGTCTTCGATTAGAAAAAATTTTTTCCACGAGCTTTTAATTAAAGAATTTTACCTGCTATTAAATTTCATTCATCATCGTCAAGTTTAATAGAACGAATGTTTATTAAAGGTGTTGTAATATTTCCTCTAAAAATCTCCACGCTCTTTTCACGCGTCTTTTCACGATATAAATTATATTCTTCACCATAGCGAGTGGCCGTCGCTAGATTGACACATTTTGCACAACAGTCGCTTATCATCAGGCTAGATTACCGCGGGCTAGTTCGCTAGCGGACGTGGCGGCTGCCCGTCCTACCCAGGGTCTATGAAAAATAGCTGCGACCTTTTTCGGATAACGACTAGATCTTGGCGACACACGCGAGGACATGTATTAATCGTTAGCGGGTGTCAGCGTCGCTCTGACCGATTTCATCGTTTATCCAGACACGCACACATTAGCACGCGACGATGGTCACTGGCGCATCGGCGGCCGGGCTCGTGCATGTGCGTTTCATTTCACAACGGCACTGTTGTTTCCCTCATGATCTACCTGCCGCGAACGAAGCATCGGTACGACATCAATCGGGCTGAAAATGGTTGACTGGCCACACGGTCCCGTTTTTGAACAACAATCCGGCGTCATATAAATTCGTCCGGCAAAACGGCTATTTACCTACCTACCCATCTCTCGGTGTGTGGTGCCGATGGGGGCCCCCGTTCTCTCTCTCTCTCTCTCTCTCTCTCTCTCTCTCTCCCCCGATATATTTCCTATCCCGTCGCGCGACTCAGTCATCCATTCACTCTGCGTCGGGTGGGTGGCCATGCGCTCGACGGTGGCGGTGGCGGCAGCGACGGTGGCGGTGGTTTCATCGGCGACGTCTATTGGAAAATTTATTCCAATATTTTCAATTAAAGTTAGACAAAGCCGTTGTTTGATAACGCTACGTGTTTCGCCGCTCTAGTTGCCGAGGTAAAAATAATATAGCACGCGCGAATGATCAGGAGCGGCTTTCACACAGCGACGTTACTGTCGCGCGCGTGAGAGGTAAAGCCGGTCATTGCTGGTGCTGGTGCTGGTGCTGGTGCTGGTCGGTGATGGTGATGGCGAGATGGTTCGTTACCGTGGACGGCGCACACGTGGGGCGGGTGGTGTACAGGGGTGTCGCACCGACGAGGCGTGTGGGCGACGAAGCGAGCTTGAAGGGTTGGTCGGGAGACAATACGCGATTCCGCACGAGTACCACAGAACGAGTTCACGTCCAGCATTTCTCTCGATCTGCTCGCAGTGCAATTAAGTTCTCTAATGCGGAAAGAGAGTCGGCCGGATGTGAGATCGTCTGCTAGTGCTATCGCGTCGTTATTGCTGGATTAACCGCCCCGAAAGCCTATCAGCGAGATCGTACCGGTTTTTTTAATTTTTTTTTTTTTTTTTTTTTTTGTACGACCACACGCGCGCACGACCGTGAAGTTATCGAATATTTGGGGTTTATTTATTGGAAGCGCTTGAAACATTAAAGATATCTGACTTCGATAATAGCGAATCAATCCAATATTTATTTTTAAATATATCTATCAGGTATATGACGAATATTTATTTGTTTTTATAAAGTATATAAAGTAACTTGAATGTGTGTATTTAATAAATTCTGGGTCACACATGTCGATGTTATTGAAAGGTACAGTCAATTTTTTTCTCAAATCCACGTAATAAAATAAAAAAAATCACCATTCTTTTTAATTTGCGAACATTGATTACATTTGTTACATTTGTTATAATGTGTTACTTGCAGTTATATTAAATTACATATTTTAGCAAACTCGGAGGTTTTTATAATAATAAATGTTATTATTATTAATATCATATTCTAGCGACTGTGATTATATCATTGTAATTTTGTTAAACATTACAATATTTGTGAAATTAAAGCTGAGATGTGAAACGGCGACACGTCAAAGAGATGCGTACATTTTACTCCGGACATCCTAATACAATCGAACTTCTCTTAATACATCGCGAGTAAGAACAGCCGATAGCAATGCAACTAACTGCCTACGCGGTATGCGATAATTACATGCTCGGCAGCAGGACGGCCGCAAACGTCACGTGCTTGTCAAGAGCTATCACAGCTTCCTGTTAGCGTGCATGTGTACATAAGAGAGACGAGGAAGTTGAGAGATAGAACCAAACAGAGAGAAAACACAATAGGTTTTGCTTACTTTGTAATCCATAGAAAATTTATCTAAACTTGCAATGACAGTTCCGATATTGATTGACCTGGAGACACGAGAGATAAAAAAATTAATTAGTAAACGTAGATAATATGCAATAAGAACAAAGATGAAATATGCGAGCGGTAAAAGAATAAAAATTTCCTTAAAAGTCTCACGAGCAAAAAACTAGGTAGACTCCTTGTAGAATTTATTGCATTAAATAAAGTGTTAAAGTTTTTTAGCTTCAAAGTTCTATGAATGGTTACGAGTTAAAGAGTTACGAATAATAATACTTGCATCCCTGAAATAAAATATCCAAAAAGAGAAAAAGAAAATATTGCAAGACTACCCTACACTTTCCGTAGCTGATTCTTTTTCTCTTCAAATATAAATATCGATAAGATCCAAGTGTATTTCACTTTTAACCGTGGAATGTGGACGGAAACGCGAGTAAGAAAAGGAACTGATCTCTCATTTCGAGCGAGATGCAGGTGCACTCTGCTGACGTCTCGAGCGCAGAAGCCGAAAATCGATCCGGTTCACTCGGGCGTATCGCGACGGCGACGTCGGTGGTCCAGGATGATCCTTAATAACGCGAAATACGAGGCGAAGAGACGCTGGCGAATGCGAAGAGAGAAAGAGGAAAAAGATCGACGATCGGACGAAGCTCGGGAAACGAGGGGGTGGTTGGAATACCGCGGAGGAGAGAGAGAGAGGATAGGGGAGGAGAGGGAGAGGATATATCGGATACGCGGATCGAAGAAAAGGGACGAGCTGATGAAATAATAGGTCTCTCGCGCGCGCAATAGCGAGCGAGTGCCCGGTATTGTGCGAGGGGCTGCACGGCAGCCAGGTCGACTCAATGGAAATGGATGAATGCTGGTCAGCGCGAGTGATACAAGAGAGCGTTCGTTCTCTCGTCCCTGCACTCGTTCTCTCTCTCTCTCTTCTCGGGGTTCGCGCCGAAAAGCCAAGTCCGGCTTTTAATACTATGCCCGGTGTCCACTACTTTGCGATACGTTCCTATTTGTAATTGAAATCTGCTCGGCGCCACCGCTGCTCGTTTTCTCGTTAGATCCTCTTTTTTTCTCGGCCGATCATCCTACTGGAACCACGTTGATCCCCTTTCTTCGTGGCCGTTTGCCGACGTCGCTCTCGGCTTGTAACGGGAATTGAAAGAAGCGAAGGTCTCTCGTTCGGTTATATTTGCTATCACGTCTGATGGACCGCTAATTCACGTATTAATTCTCGGTTTATAGTTTGAATTATGACAGAGCGTTCGGGAATTCAACTTAATTATCGGCGATTACTTCTCGCTGATAGACGAGACGCGCGAGACAAACTACGATCGCAGAAATTTTGTGCCTTCGTGAATTTATTTCTCGTGAAACAACGCGTTGAAAATTGCAATGTGAAATAAGTTACAATTGAATATGCTGTTGTATGTAAATTTCGTTATTTTTCTCATACGCGCGCGCGCGCGTCTCAGTTTATTATTCCTTTGGTCCGTCTATTGATGTACTGTATATCTAGAAAAAATGTAATTTGTTGCATTCAAAACAAGGGATATAATTAAATTAAATGCAACTGATATCTTTTATTTTGCATGCTCGACAGCTGTGGAATCATTAAACCGTCATATATTTCTAAAGAGTTAATCTTTTATCAATTTTATCTCAAATGAAACATTTGCAATCAAACAAAAAGCTTCTATAAAAGGTTCCATAAAATGCTCGCGCAATTCAATAAAGATTATACATGATCTGATTTTACCCCTTTTGCTTAATTTGTGAAAATTCTTAGGTTGCGGATCTTTAGTAACGAATAAGTGTAACGAATAACTCTTTACCGAGATAGAAATCAAATACAAATTGCTCGAAATTCCACTCTGAAACTCCATCAAACAAAGTGCGGGTAATCTGGGTTACCGGTCTCTACGATATCAAGTTACTTGCGACGATTTTGACACTTTTGCTCCGTTTTTGTGCAAAAACGATTGCGCTTTGTGACGCATGAGAGTGACCGGCGCCGTCGGTGCGCAAAAATTCTCGACCGCTATTTGGCACGGCGATTTCGTCGGGCAGGTGCATGCCATTTGTGACGCGTTTAAACGAGTCTCGGGCGTGCATCGTGAATTCGCGCGGCTCTGTCCGATTTCGCATCGCTATTCATACGTGAGTATTGAACGGCACCCGTGCGGAAGGGCCACCTGGAGAGCGGGAGAGCGAGAGAGAGAGAGATAGATATAGAGTAGTGATGGCCCTCGAACCAATAGTTGCTCGCAATTTTCGAGCAAACCGAATATGGATGCTCGATCGAAAAGAGAGACTCGACCAGAGAGTAAAAATGCACAGAATCCACATTTTATAAACTCTATTTTAAATTAAGTTTAAGTTATGTTGTCTATGAAATTTGTTGACTGAACGCATTTTGTATTTGATTCTTGTTTGTTTCGAGACCTTGCAGTGCGGACATTTATATCCATATATTGACGCCTGCGTTATTATTTTATTTCTAGCGTTCGATTGTCGACAGCCCATCGTTGGACAGTTGGCTCCGCTTGTAAAACTCATACCTCGCACAATGTCGATGCCATCGCTACACACAGGTCACGCTCGCCCGTTCACAGGTAATAGACAATCGTCATTACGAACCGGCCCTCGTTATTATGCCGTGTGCGCGACGATACGTTATGATTTCCGATAGCTTTCGCAACCTGGTGATAGTCATTTCGAGCGTCAAACGTCGCCGGTACGTGCAAAAAAGACACCTGTGTGCCTGTCGTTGCCGTTAATGGCTAATACGTGATGCGTTTCTAATTAACGTAGTCGAGAAACGAGCAAAAACGACGAGAAAAGAGAAACGGCCGTGTCGCGCAACAGACACGTATGCAAGTAGCGGAAAACTAGGGAACGTAAAATATTGCAGGATTCTTAGGGGAAGGTTGTATAAACTGTTTGTGCGGGTATAGCGGCGACTTATTTCTAGAAAATTTTATTATAACGATGATATAAATGTGTTTTGTAATCTTTATTACGGAATTGTACGCGAATATAAGAAAATGTGTACGTTTTCTCATTAATGGCATAAATTAAATAGTTTAAAAAGTAAGCTTCTTAACTGGAACAGAATTTTACTCAATTTTTTTCAATTTTTTTGTAAAAGAAAAGGAAATAATTTCGGTACTAGAAAATATTTTAATATTCTTCAGAGCTCGCAGAGATATAGATATTTTATTTATCAGACGTATAGTCCGTGAGTAAAAATTTTATTTTAATATATTTTTTATCCCTATGTAAACAAGGTAAAGGTAGTCGACGTAGTAGAAAATTTCGCGAAATTGTGTGTGCGAAAGACGGTGTTCAAGTTTTCTGTCCATGGATAGTGACAGATTTAGTGAAAAATTTTTATGACTATGATTAACGAATTAATAAAATATATGAATATACGGTTGAATAACACAAAAACATTTGTATCTGACGAGCGGCAGAATTTTATTGTATAGTATTTCTATAATACAAAGCAAATAATCTCTCTCTCTCTTCTATAATACTAAAAAGGACTATCTCTTGCATGACATAAAATAAAAATCCTTCAAAGAAAGGAGAAGTGTAGGAATTGTGAAAGGCGGTTATTTGAATAAATATTTCATATTAATCTCACGTAAATACTCGACTTCTCTTATGTTCACAATAAAAAAGCGCGCAGAAATGGCGGAAAGGGTCGCGTGTTGGACGTTCAAACGGGACTCTTCTCGCTGTGAAACCCCTTATTTTATAATTGTTGGCTCAAAAGTTAGCGTTGTTATTCTACATACTAGCTGAGCAACACCAGAGGTAGCAGGAAGACGCAATCTACGATAATGCCTCGGGCGTTGTAGAGAGGCCACGCGCAACTGCATCGCTTTATAGTAACGCCGCTTTATCCTGGCGTTCGCTGTAAAACAGCGACGTCGCGTGAAATCCCGAAAAGTCGTCCTTCACGCGGGGTATATCATTAAGGGAAATACGATAGCCTCGGGAGCCATTTTCGAGGGAAAGAGAGAGAGAGAGAGAGAGAGAGAGAGAGAGAGAGAGAGAGAGAGAGGGGGAAAAGCTGTTCTAGCTCTTCGAGGCACGTTAATGTAACGCGCGTAAATTCCTGCGTATACATGAGCGCATACAGATCGGCGCACGCGACACGCGTGCGTCGGCATCGTGTGGCGCGACTCGAGTAAACTGGTAATACTAATCCGAGTAGTAATACTTAATAGGCAGCCCGGAGCAGTGCCCGGGCCAAGTCCTCCTAAGTGAATTAACCTCGAGTTAATCTCAAGTTAAGGAAACCCCTAAGCAGACCTCGAGTGATCCTCTCGCTACTTCGTTAGATCAGCTGCTCCGCCCTTCTTGAACATCCGTTTCGCCTACGTTTGCGTCGCACGAACTAACGAGAGTCAACCGTCGAGAATCCTGCGGGATTCGCGGCGATCTTTGACGAGAGACTTCCGCTAAAAATCTCGATCGATCGATTTTGGAACATAAATGAGAATCCATAAATTGCAGCGGCGATTCGAAGAGAAGCGTAAACGTGTTTTTTTTTTTTTTTTTAAGGAAAATGCAATTGAAGTTCTTATTTTATCTCGGGAAATACCTGGAGGGACCACTAAAACTCCGTTAATAGTTAATGGAGTTGTGGCTTTCTCTAAGTATTTTGTAAGATAAAATAAAAACTTGAAATGCATTTTGCTTAAAGCAGCGTTTCGGCATGCGCGCCCTTTTTTAATTCAATAAGTTTGGCTCAGTAACAAGAATTAACATTTATTTAATTTAAGAGCTTACCCAGTTTCGAGAAGAAGCTGCATAAATTAATCTGTTCTCGAGAAACCTAAAATCAGGATTCTCGAGTATCTCTAAAGTGGTATTATCGAACGAGTTATGAGTCGCATAAAGTGTTTAATACGGCATGATTGTGACGATAATAGGATAATATCGTATAATACGTTACAATCTTGGAAAATATTTATTTCATAATATAAATAATATTTTTTCCGATCATAAAGTGAAACAGAACGCTACTCGCCGATTGCAGACGAAAATAGTTTAGACCCGCTATCTTCGATGTTACGAAGCTATTATTTTTATAGCTACGTTATCCTATTATCCTGGAAAGGGACGTTCTCTTTATCCGCCCCAAGTACACTGTAAATTTATATATTTACGGAAAGGACGTAAAGGTACGTAATTTCGCATAAAGCTAATTGTTGAAGAATATTGCGGTTATATGCAGTTTCGAAAATGGATAATAATCCTGTTAAAAGAACGTTACACTGTGAAAGAAGAATTATTTTCGATTGTGTTCTAAATAACACGTTATCTTTAATTGTATCTTCTTTTATTCGAGAGAGAATATTCATTACGCATTTTGTTTCTCTTTTGTTAGTCCATGTTCCATATTTTTCCCTACCTATACATATATACACAGTCGCAGAGGGAATCGTGCGTTTACATGATGCTCGCGCGTTTTCCGGTTCATTTTATTCACGATACGGTATATTATCCTTGCGCCGCGCCGCTTCCGCATGACGGACGCCGCGCGTCAATGTTGCGCGCGTTACGATTTTGTTTGAGGTCGCGCGGTTTTCAGCGCCGTGTGTTATTTCAGACACACGCGTGAGCGAGAAATCCGAGGCATCTCCACCGCGACGCCATGCGCCGCTGGCATCCCGCCGACGTGGTTGCAGATCGTGCAGGTTTCGTCGACAACGAACCAAGTTTTATGAACGGCTCGCCTGTCACGAAACCCGGACGTCTGCGTCCATGCTTGGTCCTCTTCCTGATGCTTCCGCATTGCACGTTCCTTCCGCATTGACTTCCAAATGATTTCACAATGAAGTACGCATTATATTGGGTGCCTCTTTATTTAATTTTTACTTATTTGTAATTTTGCCGACAGAAATATTTCCTTCCTGCTTATTTAAAAAATTTTAGCACGCTATATGTATTTACGTATCAAGGTGTTGAGATAAAATTGCATATCAAGATAAAATTATTATTTCTCGTATACAGTACGGAATTTCTTTACAAAAATCTGCTACTGCGAAAATGTACATGATAAAATATATGATTTGAGGAAGTTAATATTAAAATGCGAGCATTAAGTTTGCAGCGTAACCTTGTTTTAAGAATAGACGAGAAAGTATAGAAAGCTGATGCAGGAAAAAAAATAATCCAGCTTTATGAATTTAAAGCTATGACAAATATTCCGCTCTTGAAGTTAACAGCATTTCTCTTTTTATATTATAAAAATTACGGATTACGTTAAGTAGAATAACATCTCATTTTATATGAGAGATTGATACGTGCTTGTGACACTGAAAATCGGATCAAAAGTGTAACGCAGGTGATGAGTATAGTTGTTGACTCCGCGTAATCATTCCAGATTCGATTCAGTTGCAGGAATACAGCGTAGCTTCCTTTTCATTTAATTTCGAAAGTAATTTAATTTTAATCAAACCTTTCCTGTATATCCAATATCGTTATCGATTGTTAATTTCTCTCTCGACGTTTCCGCTAATTGTAAAGAAGAAACAAGCACCGGAATTCGTCAAAGATTTCGCCATTAATGATTAATCTGATGGGCCGTCTCGTATAAAAGAAATCACGGTTCGGTTTTAACATCCTGCACGTGCAGTCCACCAATCCGGGGGATAAAGCCGTTGGGGGGAGGGAGCAGCCTTTGAAAGAAGGCTCTTTCCGGAGGACAGCGGCGCGTTGCGCTGCTCTCACGGCCGTGTAATTATTATCGATTCCATTACTGCGCTCGTAATACTCCCGGCGAAATTACCGCGGTCGCCGTATCGCATCGCGATCGTTACGGCCGGCTCGCGTTTAATCAGTGCTTACGATGATATTACCAGAGTACAACGTGCGACACGAAATTATTGTAAGCCGCATTCGCTAAATATTCCGTCAGCGGTCGCTAATCGTCCGCGTTAACCGAGTTAATAAGCGCACTCGATACGCGCATTCGATTTATTCGTTGTCCGTTGTCGAGGTTGGATTACGGGCGAAGGGTAGTTGACGATGACGAATAAGACGAGCACGGGGCTGGTTTGGCAAAAGAGTACACTGTAAAAAATTAGTGTAATATTACATGTAATTTTGAGACACACTTAATAGTTTTAAATTAATTTATTTCTAATTTTGCAGTATAAAAGTAAAAATAATTCCTTAATTTGTTTTTTACAGTGTATGCGCAATAGTGAATCTCACAATTTCCTATAAAATTCCATGTAATTGTGAGATTCACTATAATAGTTGTAAAATTCTACATATTTATAATTTTGCAGTCAGAAGTAAAAATAAGTTTTTCGTTTCTAATAAATTTTTTACACTGTATACACTGCAAAAAACAAATTAAAGAATTATTTTTACTCTTATATTGCAAAATTAGAAATAAATTAATTTAAAACTATTAAGTGTGTCTCAAAATTACATGTAATTTTACACTAATTTTTTACAGTGTAGACAGAGAGAGAGATTGGCAGGCATTGTTTGCATGTTGTGCACATACGAGAGAGAGAGAGAGAGAGGGACAAGGGACAAGCGGGAACGAATGAGTCAGTGAGTGGGATACCTAATGAAATTACGATGTTACTTCCCTGAAAGACGCCCCGTGGAGGCAGACACGAGTACACGCGGCGATCAGAGCGTAAAGTCCATCCCCGTATCACGAGCTGCCGCGCGTGAGCGCGTGTCCGTGCGTGCGTGTTTTTTTCCCCGTATATACACGCGTGTGTATTTGTATACGTGTCGCGGGTGTCCTTCCCGCCTGTGCAATGTGCAAGCACGCGTGTGGACACACGTGCATGCGACGCGACGCGACGCGATGCGACGCGCCGCGCCGCGTGCATCCCGCGCTCTTTCGCCGCGGAAAAGCTCTTTGTAAAGCGCCGAACGAGAGCTTTGTGAAAAGCGCAATTGACAGGTCTTCCTATTAGTAGACGACAAAATATCGAAGAGGCAGGGGGAGAGAGGAGAAAAAAAAACGTCAGCGTGAAGTGGTGGAGGAATATAGCGTTGCGAGTAGGAGCGAAAGAGACGCTCGGTAAAAGTATCTCGTACTCTTTCTTCCTTGCGCTCTCTCTCTCTCTCTCTCTCTCTCTCTCTCTTTTTTTCGTTGCATTAACCGGTTAAACTTCCATACGCGTAAAGCTGACGCCCGTGGACCCAGGTTGCCGCGATGTTCCCTGAAAATCCGACCGATCGCTTCCCCGACGTCCTTTGACAAAGTCCGGTTCATCTCCCGGATCGTCGATGAAAAGCGCGATCGATTTCGGGTGAATCTGTGCGTCTGCCTGTAAAGAGCCGACCCGTCTTTCGTTCGAGGCGTTATCTGCTGTTATAACGATTAAAATTATAAAAGAGACTGACAGAGACGGGAGACGCGTCAAAGAGACAGGGAGAAAACGGGCTTTGTGCTTCATTTGCGAACTTAGGCCACGACAGCAGCTAGTAGTATATCGTAGTAATGAACGGTCGGATACAACGATTTCGGAATAAAGGACGGATAAAGTTGCCGCTATTAAATCATTTCGCGTCAAATAAATGCGAATTTTATGCATCGTACTTGCGAAATTCGCTGTGTAATTCCGATATCGAATCGAAACTAATAAACTCAGCAATTTGTGTTAATTTAAGTATATACAGCTAAATCCGTTTTATCTTTGTATTAAATATGCAAATATGTGAGCAATCTAGTTTTGAGGGACAAATTAGGTCATTAACCTTCGCGCAGAGAAAGAGAAAAAGAGAGAGAGCGAGAGGAAACAGCGTGCCGACCGCAGGCAGATTAAACCGGAAATCGGTGGTTGGTTTGGTAACCAAAGTTCGACCTTTATCATCGTTTGTCCCGAAGGCATCGTGATGTGGAACAATGCTATGGCGTCCTGTAATTATGTTAAGTATACCGTCGCGTAGCGCGCGCGAAAACCATATAGTGCACGTATACCGAACTACCGTCGCTTCCAATAGTTGGCTGCCTCGAGATTCACCCTTGCAGACGAGTCGAGAGATAGCGGGGGAGGCGCGCGGAAGGGAAGCGGTAGATAGGGAAGTGTATTGCGAGCCAGCCTATAACGTAACGCTGTTATAGAATAGCGCAACCGACCGCTTCTGTGATCAGACACTAACTAACTGTACTTTGGCCGCGCACGTGCTTAATATACAGATTCTATTTGAATATTTGCTGGTGTCGTGGTATGGAAGGAAGTTTTTTTCAGGTTCTTGTGAATGTCTCTTTCGATAGTCTAAATATATTATCACGTAATGGCGATCATAAGAATTTATTAAAACTTAAATCGTGGAAAACGCTGCACTAAAGATGTATGAGATTTCTCAGAAATTCAACTTTTATCTGAGCAGTGAGAATATTTTGCCTGAGGTTATCGCGTTGAGAATCCATTTAACTCATTCCTCTCGCATTCAACCGTTTCTCTTAAATCCTTCACGACTTGTATCTTTTTATTATCCATGTCAAGAACGTGTCGGTACATCTTGGGCAATTTGCTGCTCATGTGCAGCTATGGGCGCATATACTGCCAGGAAGGTAGCCAGGAAGCGGGTAGTCGTGGTAGAGAGTGACGACAGGGAGATGGAGAGCGCGAGCGAGAGAAAGAGAGAGTCAACGAGAGGAGCACTGTTGATGGCTGACGTATCTGTATGCCGCAGTGACGGCAGACAAGCACGTATATCAAATAATTAGATTTCGGCCTGAAACGTCAATAACCATGTCAAACCATTACCCGTGCGAGACCCCGTCGACCGGTTCGGTGCTGGTTGGTCGGTCGACCGACGACCGGCCGGGAAGAGCTGCATGCCTGTCTGACTGCTAGACTGCTGCCTCCTGCCTAGATAGCTCGTTGGCTGGCTAGCTGGCTGGTTGGCTGGCTGCTCACGAATTTAACCGAGTTAGCAAACAACTCATTTAACGAAATTAGGGCCCCGAGCGTCGCTTAAAATCGGAGAAATAAAATTACGCTGCGAAGCTGCGGGAGGGGTGACCGGCACTGGCAAACAGGAAGGAAAGGGAGACGTCAGCTTCGAGTTGAGATTTTGGATGTTGCTGTCGCTGTTACTGCTGATACCGACCGCGACGGGCATAAGAAATTTTTTTTTAATGAAAACTCCTTAATAGACAAAACTCGCGCTACTACTTAGTTTCGCACGATAAATGGAAAATATATATGAATATGCTTTTTAAGCGTATATAGGAAATGTATATTACATATAAATACATTATAGATATTCACGAGAATTTAATCTCAAAAATGGTAGTTTTTATAAAAGACGAAGTATATTTTTGTTTAAAAAATATTTCTTATATTTAAAAAATTATCTTGTAGCATTAAATGAGGGATTATTCCACAGTTGAAAGAAAGATAAGATTTTATCCTGCTTCTTTGTTACGAACCAAGTAAAAATTCACCTAAATCTTTTAAGTTCCAACAATGAATTTTATCTCGACCTCGAGATGATTGACATTCTTCGCTCTCGGTATTTTTGAAAAAGGCAGCACAGCAAAAAACCCTGCAGAGATACCCTGCATATACGAAATACAGAAGAAAGAGAGAGAGAGAGAGAGAGAGAGAGAGAGAGAAATACGGGTGTTTAAAGTGCGAAGGAAATGTCGTCGGCGACGTCAGGCGTTACCGCTCGGGCGAAACAATGCACGTTGCGCGCCTTCCGTTTGA
This sequence comes from Tetramorium alpestre, assembly GCA_021460005.1. Classification (NCBI taxonomy): domain Eukaryota; kingdom Metazoa; phylum Arthropoda; class Insecta; order Hymenoptera; family Formicidae; genus Tetramorium; species Tetramorium alpestre. The sequence goes on along the minus strand of JAJVSH010000116.1, from coordinate 34,059 downwards.
GATACGATTCGAGCGTGCCATGCTCGACGTTTCGCGCTGTACTCGCTTCGCTCGTCCACGAGCGAGCAAACGAGCGAGCGAGAACGCGTGCACGCCACGCATTTGTGTCGCAGGCAATCGCCTGCATTGTGCATACGGAGTACATTGTACGCAGAAAGAGAGAGAGAGAGAGAGAATATGTATTATATATATATATTTACATATATATATACATATAGAGTAACATAGAGGTTCATAGAGAATTGGTTTGGCTATCGCGGCTTTACTATCTGACAGCCTTCCCTCGTCTTCTCCCTTACGTCCTAACGTCATTGGCCCCGCACCGACACGCATCCAGTAATTCACATAACTCGCGCGGCATGCCGCAAATTCAGAAACTGACGTTGACTCGCATTGCGATTTTTTAATCGGCTGTTGTCTCCCAGTTACTCCCAGTAAAAAGTGGAGCAGACCGCCCGAAGAAATCAAATTGTTCAGGACGGAAGATATCTAGATACTTCGTTTTCAATAAATCATCTTGCGGAATATGCGTGCACGAAGAAATTGAGTTGCAAGTTTAAACCGGTTTCACTCTTGTCATATTCAATTTCTATGAATGGTTATGTCACTCGCGAAAATTGAGTCAGACAATGTCATTCGGTCGGATTGACTGTCATAAATCTGATCGGAGGATAGAGATTGCGATTGATATGCGTTTTAATTACATTTAGCTATGATATCGTGGGCACAAACGTGGGGAATCGAAAGCGCAAATGTAAAAAATCTCAAGGTAAAAAAAAAACTCGACAAATTTCCTTAATTTCGATGGGAGTGTGATATCCTTTTTTTTTTCTCTTTTTTTTCTCATACAGCTTTGGCGAGCTTGCGAAACGCGCGAACGTGTCTTGCCCGCCGGTTTTTGAACTACGTAAATCGATAAATTTGTAATTTCATCTCGCACTCCTGTTAGCCGTGCTAAAGAGAACTCGCGTCGTATGGCGCGGGCAATAAGAGTTTGCGCCGGTCGAAATCGAGTTATTTACCTGATTGCGAGTTTTGTGAAAAATCGTAATGAACTTGGGTCGCGAGTATCGCTCAACTTTCGCAATTTAAACGTCGAGCTCGGCCGGATAATTGCAGAGGTCGCAGAAGCAACGGGACGACGTTTTCCACTGCGCGGAATTAATACGCTCGACTCTCCTAAATTCGCACGCGATCACTGTTGCGATTTTATCGCACGCGAATTACGCGTGAAACTTTTTCATTCTAAACTCATTAATAATTCTTTTTCCTAAGTAAGAACACCGAGCGCGCGCGCGNGTAAGTTTCCTTCTCAGAAATTTAATTACCGAATTGCGAGAAGCGGTTTGCCCGTGTGAAATATTTGCATAGACTCTTATTAATTTCCTGACTTCGCAATCTTTATCTTCCCCCGTTTCTCGCGGGGTATCCCGTATTAATGTCCCTACCTGCCATTGTCTTCGGATTTACGGGAAGCTCCCCCCGCCGCGCCACCCATTCAATTAAACTTCGCGAAACAAGCGGTAATGAATTTAGATATCCTGATGCGTTTAACTTATAGAAAAAGATACGTCTTCCATCTTCTCTCGCGAGATCCCTTTTTGAGCTCATCGACACTATGAAACAAGTTCGGGATTAAGCTGATCGCAGTAGTATAAATCATTTTCCGACAGACACTGCGATTGAGGTCGATCCTCATGGCGTATTCTACTTTAAGTAGAAACAGTCAATCATGGTCGACTGCTTTAGCATGGTAGACTGCTTTAGCATATCGCGTGTCTATTGCTCGCTTATAAAACGACATTTAAAACATTTAGTCATTAGCACTAATGAGAATATTAATTACGATAATTATAATCATTGATGTAATGGCTGTATTTCCGTCTCAGACTGATAAGATCGAAAACGGTTGAATCTTCTGTGCCGCGCGGTTAAAGAGCAAAGGTCGTCACCGTGCACGATCGCTAACAACGATCCTCCGAGCGAGTCTCAAACGAGTTATCTAACGGCAATAAAGGCACGTATCGTACAGCCGATGGGCGGTACTCGTTGTCGCCGATAGTAGCAACTTCCTATCGGCTTTTCAAACGATTGCTGCCGCTTGCACCTAGATCGGCTCCATAGATAAGAAAACAGCCGAAGGCGCGATGTGATATTGTCGATTCTCGCGTGATATCTACTATGCGCCGTTTCCTCGTATGTCGTTCCGTAGACGTGACCCGCTTTTCTTGTTTCTCACTCTCTGAAAAGTCACTCGTTCTCATTTCTCTTTTCTCTCTCTGCCCCTTTCTCTACATGTGCAAAATATGGATGCAACATATCTTTCTCCGTTTAGGAAATAAGTCAGCGTCAGGGCAAGGTAAAATAAACGAACCAAGACTCTGAGTATCACGGATCACGGTTTTCACGACGGAATGCTGAGCGTAAAACAATTTCCACTTACAATTAGCCGCCTCATTGTCGCATATTTGCAGTCGCGTATACGTCTAACGCATCATTGTGGTTAGTGTTGTAGTTAGTGTTTCTTGATAAACATTGAAATTAGGCCGCAACATGCACGCGCGTTTAGTTCAAACATTGCATTAAACAGTTTACAGCCATAACAGCTCGAGACTGGAGAGCTTATTTCAGTTCCGAATTTATTTTAACGGATTAGTATGAAAATTCATGTGACACAATTCAAGTAAATGTATTTTTTCATAGATATCAATCTTATGTTATATACATTGATTGTGACAGATTATTCTTTCTTCCCGAATAGAAACGTATGTGACGAGGAGTTTTTTTATGCGCGTATGGTAATCAAGCTCCTCGTCTGCTTCCTGATAGAATCCGAGTTTTAGTGTCATTTCCGTCTTACTAAAAGTACTGAGCCCATTCTATTCGCACGTCGTTGCGAAGATAGGAAAAGCAGGACTAGAAATGAGGCGGGAAACGAGAGGGGACGAATAAATTTGCGGCAAACCGTCCCCTCAAAACGTGGCATGCAAATGGCCCCTGGGGCAATTTCAAATTTTACGATTCTGAAAGTCGTAGGTGCGACATTCTTCGTCTTCCATTGCCTGCTGCTGCTTCTACCCCCCGTGGAAGTTACCCCTGCGGCTTTTCACCCGTTTTCTCGCCCTTGCCCTCCCCCACCGCCCCCTCCTATCGACGAATCGTATTCACCCCTCCCATTAATGTCTCGCTAAAAAGTTCTCGTTCTCGCTGAAATCGTTTTCGGTACGTAACGTTTGAGAAAATTCCCGTCACGTTCGCTCAATTATTATATCAAAACGAAAATGGGCGAACCCAACTGCCGACCTTTCGCGGAACCATTCGGGTCAGAGTGCCGCGAAGTGAGCTCATTAAACACTTCTTGGAAAAGTGCGTCTATACGTGCGATAATTTTCTACATCGCTACCTTCATTCGAAATTGTTAGATGACATTTTATATCGTTATTACGAATGATTTTACTTCAAGTCAGTTATTAATCATAGAGATAAATTACAATATATATTCATAATAATCATGAAGATATGCTTAGCATTACAAATAACTTTTGAAATAAAGTATATAAATCCTAATCTCTCTCTCTCTCTTTTCTTCTCAATATTTTTAATACTTGATCGATGTAAATACTTTTTTCTCCGTAAAAGATATCGTGTAGTACAGTCTTCGTAAGTTAAATTGGAAATAAAAGATAGATGTATAAACCGTGGCCGGTAGGTAGACACTTGTAAGAACTCGTGCTGTCCATCGATCTTCGTTAATCCGCCTACGTTTTCGAGTGGAAACAGAACGACGTTATTCTCGAGAGTGATCGAGAAATAGATTCCGGCGCGACTGACGGACACGAAGCTGAGGTTTTCCTTTCAGCGCTTTAACGAAATTTGAAGCATATCCGCGGCTGTCAAGGTCGATTTCCATTTCCGGCATCTCGCGCAGCGTCTCTCCCAATTAAAGAGCCCGCCGAAGTTTCTCTGGAGCTGCAAGCACCAATTTCCTCGCGCGCTTACCAAAGAGTGGATGCGCAATTCTCGCCAATCTAAGTTCGCGACGACTTTAATTATGCGTAGGCTACATCGGGCATTCGGAACAGCGAAACAGAAAAAGAAAGACTGAGACAGACAGAAGGGTAGGGGGGGGGGGGGAGAAAGAGTGAAATACAGAGAGGGAAAGGAAAAGCATGAACAGTGCTGGATTCAGAACGTTCTTCCGCGACATTGAGAGAGAATATCGAACAACGTTCTTTTGATCGGTGAATTTCTTTCGCATTAAATCCCTTGCCAATCGCACGTTCCGTCTTATTATTGAGCTGTGGAACAATCATGTATTTCTCTTGCCTCGATACTGATAACTCCCGTATTTTTTGCTCTTAATCTATTGTCCCGCGTTACAATAGACATCAGTAGAACATTTCCAATCTCAACTATTATGTCTTTGTTCCTTGTTATCAGCGAAGATATTGTAATAAAACCTCAATCAGACCGAGTCAGTTCCCGAATCGGTCTTTTTGAGTAATTATTTATTGAACAATATTATGTCACGTTTATTAATATGAGAGAGTGCGCGCGCGCGCGTGCACGAAAGAGAGAAGGAGCATAAATTTTATATAATTTTCTTTCATTATAGATTTAACGATAATACTATTATTATCTTGATTACGTTATCATAAATAATACGCGACATTGTTAATGAAATTATTTCTGCCTGCAAATTCAATTTGTCTCTCAGCTTCCATCTAAAACCGCTAAACGAATCTTTTCTGCAGCCATCTCTTTCCCGATTCGATGGTAATCACTAATATCTCGATAAATAATGCCACCAACGACAACATACTTCGTACTTTCGCGCCACAATCCCGGCCGCTAACTACCGCGATTTAAAACCGTTTAAGCGCGTACAAACGGATCTTTCTTTATGGTCGTGAAATTTATACGATTGCGCTCGATTTTTGCTTTGCACCTGCAGGAGCGCTTTCGTTCCGTTCGCTAACTGAAATATCGCGCCGATAACGAGAACGTACACGGCTGTACGGGGAGGGGGGAGGGGGAGTCATGGCCTGGAATAAAGAGAAACGCGGAAACTACCAATTACCGTATACAGGGTAATCTAAAAACACGATCTCCAAGGTTTTAAAATTTAACATATAAAATTCAGGGAAATAGTGAGTTGACACAGGCTCGCAAATTAGCTTACTCGAGAAATTTATGTTCGAAAGCCGATTTAAATAAGCTGATGTGGCTCAGTGATTTGATTAAAATGGGCGATTAATGAGTGCACAAGGATACCGAACGAAATTGTTCTTTCTGACGTATCGTAGTATCTAATAAATTATATAAAATTTATCTATATGTATTTCTACATGTTGAAATTAATCTGCAAAACTGTCAATTAGTCATTCTTCTGTTTTTTCGTCCCTATATTTTTCGTGTATTTTTAAATCGCTCTATACGCGTGCCCATCACATCGGGGATCCATCCCGTCCAAGTGGCGAGCACGTAGCCTGGACGTAGGTGTAATCTCGCCGCATACACGCGCGATTCCGCGCCGGATATCAGGGAGCACGACTGGAGAGCTTATGGGGATCAATGGTCGTTCAGCGGCGTTTTATCCGGCCGGGCTTAAGCGTTAATTTTTGCGAATGAACTGGGTGACCGAGCCGCGCGGCTTTGGCCGGCCTGCGAGAGCGTGCGGCATTTATCGAATTTACAGCTTTCCGGTGTGCCGCGCGAATTTATCGATGGTATTCGATGAATTCGCATACGCGGTCGCCGTTTCGCGAGTTATGCGATGTCGATGCAAAGTAGAGTAGAATGGAATAAAATGCGGAATATTTTTTGCCTTTTGACATAATTATCTTCGACGATTAAGGGCAGGACTTGGAAATTTCTATTAAAATAAGAACACGATAATGCATACGTGCGACAGTGTATTCCGACAAAGTAAAAATTATAAATATAATAATTTATTTAATTAAGCCTAATGTGATTACAATAGTGTTACTTACTATGTGTCATAATGTTTTATTTCTTACTAGATATAGTCTATCATCGCATTTTATAAACACAATAGTACGAAGTATAATGGAAAGATAATTTCCCATCGAATTAACAGGCAAAACTTCGCGTTACTTTGTCATGAAACTTTATGAAGAATTTAAGAGTGATAATGAGGTAGAATAATGATTTAACTACGCTTTTCCCTTTCTCCAAGACGGTTATGAATAACCGACGTTAATGTTAATAGCGTTCTGTTTCAGATTTGAATAATTCTCAAAGACTCATGAATATTTATCGATGTTATCACGAGCAAATACAGTTTTAACCCACGGATTATTTTCGCATAAATTAATCGTTAACGATAACGCACGCAATTATTTAATTTATTACAGTTTTCGTAGTTAGCTTTGGCGCAAGAGAACGTCTCTTTCCGGTGACTTTTCGTAAATTTTAACGCATATTTCTTTGGAATGAAAAAACGTTGATCTGGTTGATTATCCGTGTGTTATGAATTAATTGCATTCTCCGTTTTGTGACAGGACATTATTTCTGATAAAACATTCCATTCCACTTTTACTACTGGAGATAAATTTTTTCAAAGGATTTTTCATTTATACTTTGAAGAGAAATTAATAATGATTTCAAAATATTTCTTTTTTTTTTTTATTACGATAAATATGGTAAATATACATTTATTCAACTGACTGTACTTAACAGGTGACAGTTAATTGCTTATGGCTCGATGGTCGAATTCGTGCTTAATGATCCATCGTTTCGGTTGGATCGCGAAATTGGATACGAGCGATAACGATACCATTGCACGAAATGTTCGGTAGACAACGCGAACGATAGACAAAAGAATGGGCCCGGGTGACGCGACGATGCGCAAATGACAATTCGACAAATTTAGCGTATTCGAGTTTGCCAACCGTGTCGATATTCGTACGATTGAATAGCGTGTCCGCGATTTTTTATGCTCTCAAAATCGCATATCGATTATTACTAATATTACGCAAATTCTAGATTTAATACTTTTCAATTCATTGTTTCCTGCAAATTTGAAAACTGCTGTTAAATCTTTTTATTTTATTTTATTTTATTTGCCTCTGACAACTTTTTTACATCTTGCATAATTATTTACACATGTTAATTATACTTATATTACATAGATAATCTGTGTAGAGTACTTATGCTAGATTAACTTTGATCTTGTGACAGAATATTAAAATTCTCCCGATGTATAAAAATATGCTTTAATGATTGTGACAAAATTGCGGATGTTATCGACGAGTGAGTAATCACTCATTTCGCAGGATGCATATCGCGCATCGTTTTGGCTTTTAATAAAATACACTATGTTGGCGCATCTCATTAAAAGTTGCCGGCTTAACCGGCATCTATATCGCGGAAACGTGAAATTATACTGGAAAACGTCCGCGACTGTGTGCGATTTTACGATTCGTAATGTCGTTTGACGATTCAGAACAGAGAAAGCTGTATCATCACGTGAATAAGGAGAAACAATTCTCCGACGTGTCTCCGTAAAGACGATCCCGACGAAACCGAAAGACAATCCGGGTGGCTTAAAAGGCGAAAGAGGCGACGCCGAAGATCACAGCAATTCGCGAACGGTCAGGAGAGCTTAGTATGCATTGCATGATAGCTCGCGTATATCCATTATATTATGCCCACCCTCCCTCCCCTGTCTACTATACCCTCTCGAACTATATTCAACGGAAGAGATTTTCTGCCGGATGGTTCCTCGCTATTACCCAGCCTCTATCTACAGCTTTTCTTCTCCCTACCTTCCTCCTCTCTCTCTTTCTCTCTCTCTCTCTCTGCTTTTACTCCGTTCATATCTCATATATACGCTCTCCTTTATGCGCACCTGTTATACTGCCGGGTATTTACGTGAATGCGATTCCGGTTTCACGTACGCCGACGACGGGCACGTCCCGTACACGTTAGCGCGAAGACGTATGGTATTCGAGCAGTCGCTATGGTGAGAAAGCGGGGGAGGGGGGAGGGGGAACGAGCGAGGGTTGCAAGCAAGAGGGTTGCGTCTATGCAACGCTCCGACCGCAATCCGCGTGAGCGTGCGCGCGGACCGATCGTCTCTCCGCATGCACGCGCGTCCCACGGACGTGATTTCGTCGTTGTATGGGGTTTGAGCCGCGCGCGCGTGGGTGAACGTGCTAACGCGGCCCGCAACCCCCTTAACTCCCTTAACGACATCGTGGGTATACGGAGCCTCCGGAAATTTTCCCTCATACGGCGGCAATCGAAGACGCGCCGTTACAGAACGCCTCTCGTCTTTTCACGATGTTCTATTTCAATTCCGGCCATAATCGGTTCCCCTATATGTGGGATGGAATCGGATCGTTTTGCTTCTTCGTCGAGAAACAAGATCCGCGCTCTCTCGGCGATGATTCGCTTCGATATTCCTAGACAAAAGAATCCTGGCGTTAAAAATTTAGAAGACTTCAATCTCTCTTGGTAACTCACGTACGAGATACGAGGGCGATGAAGCTACGTCAGAGCGGAAAAAGACTTCGAGATTACGTATTAGCTGCAGGATAATTACACTGGCGAATAATCCCGCGGTAGTGGCGAATTGAAGCCAATTTCGCGTTTCTATTATGTGGTTTATATTAATTATTTTTATTCTAATGGAAATACATCTTTGTTCAGGAGGATTAATTATTTTTCGGTATTATAAATTTCTGTGTTTCGTTATAAATTATACAATTATTCAACGCAGCCGTGGCGATTGCTTACACAAATCATGCGCTATCAACGTAGATTCCCCATAAAATGACCTCGTGATTTACACCATAGATGTAGATTATTCAGAAGTGTTTACACTCGGTTTCCATGGATCCTGCATACCGGAAAGGCAAAGAAGGACGTTTATAGAGAATGTTACAAGCAAGACACAGCTGGTGGAGCAGTCCGAGTTGAATTGCCGGTCGGCGAATAAAATAAAATTTTACAAGCGAGGCTTTGCCTTTAATTTTATCACCGGCTGTTTTCCACGAAGCTTGCCGTTTCCCATTAAGAGGGAATTTAATTTTTTAAAGGCTTATGTGTTAGTGTTAACGATTTCGTTCGTCTTTAAAGCCCTCATTGCGAATACTACGCACAGTCGCTATATTTCGAATGCTCGGTTGTTCCTGGGTATCGCGTCGTGCAATTGTCGCTAACTACTTTGAAGATTATTAGGCTATCAATAGTCATGTTTACTCGTCGAACAATTATTGCTTATTTGCCTGCTTCTGAAGGAGAAATTTAATAGAAAATATAATAATTGAAACGTTTTCCGTTTCTACTTTAATGGAAAGAAAATTTAGCAAAGTACTTAATAAAATAATTTTTTAATAAATATATAGTATCTGATAAAAATTTTAATGATATGGAATAATGATGTGATATAGAATGATAAAAATTTTAATAATATGATGTAATATACATGATAAAAATTTTAATGATGTAGAGTAATGATATAGAAATGAAATAATATAATAAATCTTTTTACTAAAGACACTTGTAAGAAAAAATTTACTAGAAAAAGATATTTTCTCATTTATGCTAACAGAACAGCACGGTTCGTTATGCTCAAAAATACGAGCGTACAAAGATCAAGAATTAAATGCAGTTTGAGTTGAAATGAAGAAACTGAGACCGTCGACATACGCAGCTATGTGTTCTCTCATCTCACCTGATTATGTTAGCCACGCGGTAATTTCTGTTTGCATACCGGCCGACCTTTGACCCAAGCGCCACGTGGAGGGAAATTCTCTGCCATACGAGCTTGAAGCGGGAGATTACTGAACCGACGATGAGTCGTTGAGGCAGTCCGCGTTTTTATTGCGAGCTATTTCATCCCGCGCACGTGGCACCCGCGTATTATCATCTCACCGATTTCGCGATGGAGCTTTAATGCTCATTATGAAAGCGATCTCGTCGGAATGTCGAGGGAAAAAAAAAAAGAAATCATTTGATAATCAACGATGAACAATCTCGCCGATTTTCACGGGTAATTGCGCGTTGCGCGCACGCGGATAAGATCTCTATCGCGAGATAGACGCTGGTTAATCGAGAACGACTCGATTCGCTTCTATACAATTTGATTTTGCACAATTACAAGGATGAATCGGCGAAATCTCACGTCGCTGCGCGAACGCGGGCTCGACCTCCCGGGCGTGGAGATATACATGCGCATATTGGCGCGGAATTTTTCCCGTGAAATCAATCAACCCGGTTGAATTCAGCGCTGCTGCATTTCGCATCCGAGCGCGATTCGTCGTCGTCGTCGTCGTCGGCCCCTCTGCTCTTCACCGATTCCTTTCACAGCGCCCTCAATCTCCTGCCTCACAGGCAGGAAAGGAAAATACGTAAACGAAAGTAGACGTATGCGAGTAGATAGGATTGCTGCCTATACGCACAGACGCTGCACAAATCGTCGAGAGTTCATTGGCTATAGCTATAGGTCCGATATTTTCTCTCCCGTCGATCTCCTTGCCGGATATTCCACGCCAAGCAACGTCCTCGTACGTTCTTATTACAGAACTATGCATTACGCTGAAAGTCGTCAGTCTTGATAGTCTAGATAGATTAGATTTGTCCTTTCGGTGAAATGTCTTTTCGAATACAGTTATACACGCCGTCAAGATTCTTTCTTTTTTTTTTCGTGAAAATACATGAGACGTCGATGGGATTCTTTACAAGGAATTGTTATTAGAAAATCGTTAGGTTATTTATTTTTAACTAAATATTTTTAAAAATATTTTAATCTCTTCTAAAAGACGTCCAAAAATTTCTTAATAGACCTATTATAATAAAATAGTTTTGCTGGAAAATTAAGTAAATATTAAATCGTATCAATTTATTAAGTAATTTCTATTTCTGTTTGTGTTTCTTTCGTTAATGCATTTTCACAAAATATTATCTTAATTGTTTTGATAGACTATCAAGAACGAAATGATAAAAAATATTGCTATATTTTATTTAATAATAAATATTTTTGTGAACTACATTACACATTGAAATTCGCCATGCTATATGTATTTTTATCAATAAATATTATAATCGATAATGTAAATAACTCTATATACATACTTTAAAAAAATATCTTATAAAAAATAACTTTCTGATATCTTTTTAATAGGTCTTGAAAATATTTTTAGAACGTCTTTTGTTAGAGTTTTGAAGACATCTTAAAAGAGACATCTTTGGAACACGTGTATTATCTGGAATGGCTTTCGCGATATTATAAATCTATTAGTATTTTTAAATTTACTATCAATCGCTGAAGACACATATTTAATGTCAAACAAAAAATATGTCACAAATATGTCACAAATATTTTCTAATTTAATCTAATTTAATCATGCACGATACTCTACATGTTCAAATGTATTTGTTAGAATAAAACTATTTGTTTTGTTTTTAGTGCAAAGTTGATTTGATATTAGATCTTTTGAATTTATCAGATTAATTTTTGTAGAAATCCAATAAACTTGATAAAACAGTGAGTGCGTTATTTTCAACCGCTGTGATTTATTCCAATATCTATATCAGTAACATGTATCTCATCCGCCGTGTCACGCACCTACGTTTAGCCTGGAATGTTGTTTCCTTTGAATCGGCGCTAAAGTAACAGACAGAAAATCGTCAAGTAACGTTCCTTCTCAAACGCAACATACAAAACGTTAACTAAAAATTTATCATTAGATTAGGTTCACTACTCATTTAAATAGGGATATTCACGTTTAATTATGAAGAAAACCCGCGAGGATCAGAATTACGACTCCGTATCCGTTTAACGTATTCCACTAGGGCCGATTATATTTCACGCGTGTTATTTCACGCTCCGTGAAGCCGACAGGATACTAATTACGAACGTTAGCGCGCAGAGAGGCCGCTCGTTGCTCTCTCGTTGCTCTATTCCTCCTTATTTCGACAGATGCACGAGATTAGGCGGAGTGGCTGCGAGATCGATCGTTATTCTGCTTGATTATCGGCCCGGCAACGAATTAGCGTGCCTCGAGTATCGCCGTCCTCCATTCTCGTTCGCTCTACGTGCCCTTCTCCCTTTGTCGCACTTCCTTTCTTTATTATTTACCTCGGCCTCTCGTTGCATCTTCTTTTACGCCTGCGAACCATCTCCAGCCACCCTTCTTCCCCTTCAATCCCCTTTTCTTCACGGTGACTCGTGACTAGTCAAGCGCGTAAGAGGCTTCTTACTTTTTCTAATCTAGCCGACAAGATAGAGAGTTAGGCACAATCGATGCTCTAAGCAGCAATTTACATGTAAGCTGTCATCCCCGTACCCTTCGCGTCCGGTTGTAATTACGTTCGCACCGGGGGGTAATCGTTGTCTATCTTTACCAGAAAATACATAACCGCGCGGCGCATTTAGCTACATAACATTTTATACTTATATCCTCAAATATCGCGTCGGTTATCAGTGATTCAATTTTTCGGATTTATTATCATCGATTACGAGAAAAAGAAAAAATATTCTCTGATCTAGGTATATTTAAATTAAATTTTTATCATCTTAGTGTGTAAAATATATAAATCTATAAATCTATAAAATTTATATTTTTAAGTTTACAAATTAATAGTCAGTAAAATATAAAAGAAACATCTGAATAGAAAATTATTAAATTAATTTCCTGCGCTACTTTTTACACGATTAGAATCATTCGCGTAAAGAACAAGCATCGAGCGTCGAGTGGCTTCGTCAGGAAACGTTATTAGAAGAAGTGTTATTAAAAAATCTGTGAAGGTCTTTTCGCTGCGAGAGATGATTAACGCGGTGATCGCCTTGTCTGAGATTCACTGCAGGAAGAGGGCGAGGCTCGTTCATTCTCATTTCTCTTTCTATTTGCATCCTGCTTTTTCTCTCTCTCTTTCTCCCCCTCCCACCTCTCTCTCTCTCTCTCTCTCTCTCTCTCTCTTCCTTCTGTTTTAGCCCTTTCCTGTATATTCACCCGATAATCAGCTCCTGATAATTGGACGTCTTGGAATTGACGTCGTTCATGCCAACATCACCGACGGGCATCCGCCGTCAAACTTTTTCCGCAGGACACTGATACGCTATCTAACTACAATTACGGCGTAATTAAGAACGGTGAGGGGCGATAATTAAAGATTAAGATACTTGCCAGCCGGGTAGGAGCCTGCAGAAGTGACAACATCGCCGCAAGCGAGCCGGCTCGGCGATATTAAACTCCGCCTGGTACGAACTACGCCGTGCCGGTGTAAAGTCGGCCATTGACTACTTGCGGATAATCGCTGCGCCTTGTATCCGCCTACATTAGCTCCGAGATGCAATGAAGTATAAGATGAAATATGAGCAGCGAGCGATAAACAGAGGTACACGCGATTCACAGCGTCTACATGACCGTCTACATGAAATATGAATTTAAAAAAAAAATAAAAAATCAATTTAAATTGATCATTAATGAAGTACTACAGCTGCTTTGCTTTATCGAAATTATAATTCTCCAAATACTTTTCCTTAATCGATTTGCTGCATCATGCTACAAAAAATTTGCAAGTTTATTCATATCTTCACATTGTTCAGCCGAGATTTATTAACGTTTTTTTTTTATTTATTTCTTATCGCGTTTCATCATTCTGTTACATGAGATGCGGAGGAGATAATTTGGACAGGTGAAGAATATATACGAGTAGAACATATAGTTAAAAAATAATTACTGTTAAAGCTAGCGCCTCTCTTATTATAACACAGGAATATTTCACTAATATTTTCACTACAATATTTGTTCGATCGAAATGCATAAAATTGTTAAATTCAGATAAGAGATAACTGAATATCTCGTCGAATCGAAAATAGATATTATATATTTCTCTTTTATTTTCTTTCTCCTTTGCTTTTCGACAGTTTATGATTATTCGTCTCAATTTCGTTAAATGCTATAAAAATATGTTTTCTCAAACTGCAATGTTTTTTATATTACATGATGATGAGGAATAAAGATTAAATAAAATTAATATTGCAAAGCTAATTTGCGTAACAAAGGATAGCTTTGAATTGCAAATGGATTGCGAAATAATATATTGCTCATATAATTGTCTGCATACATCTTCTGATACATCTTGCCATGTTTTAAACAAGCTTAATCTATTCCACGAAAAGTTGCTCTTATAAATACTTGACAGGTAAATATTCACCGGCGTTTATCAAAGTACCGTTCTGTGCCAAAGAATCTTTTTATGGGATGAGTTTCAGCTCATGTTACACGCAAGCTGTACTACTTTTACACGTTAATGAGTAAGTTGCGGAGGAGCCATTTAATACGGCGAATAATGCGGAGCATATAATCGGAACGAGAACGAAGAAACAAAACTCCGCTTGTGAACAATGGGTTCGTTAACGGCGGCGCTTCATTAACTGCGAAAACAAATTTTCTGGATGCTTTGCAATCATCGAGTCATTCAACTCCGCGCGACGTTTTGACGGCGCGACGGATGCCCGCGAATAGCGAAGTTGTCGATACTTCTGTCGATATCATTGCGCCACGATTTGTTAAAGTTTCGCCGAAGGCGCGCGCGGTTTTAATCGCCGTTCCCGCACAACACGCGGTATCTCAGAACTAATGACACTTATTGCGACTTAACATTAATATCCTGGAAAATATATTACGGTTTCTCTCGCAGATATTTACACGTGCAACAATCTCTAACTATATTATTCTTGTTTTTCATCTTTCTTGCCTCATGAATATTCGCGCACAGTGTTTATATAAATCTTGAAATTGCAAAAGATTTGATTGCAGCTGCATGTAAAATTCGCAGCAAACTTTTTCGTTTCGCGAATGTTACGTTACATGCATCGCGCAAAATTCCAACCCCGATACGAGAAATAAAAACGTTTGTTAAGCAAACGTTATTTAGCTTTTGCGTAACTTGTCCCTTTATAACTCGGTCACCGTCGGTGTTATTTTATTGCCGGGCGCGTTCGCGCTCGTCCACTAACTTCCTAAAACGCCTCGGCTCGCGAAATTGGTACGTAGATGGACCGTGTCGACTCGCGTTCACGGGCGAGAGAGGGAAAGAATAGGAGAGAGAAAGCTGGAGAGAGAGAGAGAGAGCCGAAAGTAGTGTAAATCGAGCTTACAATCCAATCAGACGGTCCCCCCTGACTCTGTTTCTCTTTTGAGCTCTTCGAGGTTCGTCAGACGCTCGAGGGAAGGAATGACGAAAGCGAGAGAAAGAAGTCGACCTAAGTGTGCGCGTGTGTGTATGTACATGTTTGTATGTGTGTGTATGTGTGTGTGTGTGTGTGTGTATGCGTGTGAGCGCGTTTGAGAAGAGAAGGGTAGTAGCTGCGAGGGTGACGATCAAGAAGAGGGTGGATAGTAAGGCAGAAGCGGCAGGGCCGCAGAAATAGCCTCGGGGGTGGTTTAAGTGAGGGGTGGCATAGTTGTAGCGGAGAAGGGGGTGGCTTGTGATCCTCACGAGAGGGCGGCAGGGACACGCAGATATTTCCGAGTACATTTTTGATGGGATTTTTAAATGAGCTCCAATTGCGTTAAACGCTACGCCTCTCTCGACTTAAGGCAAGATTTCCTTAAACGACGTTTCAGCCTCTCAGAGGCTCGGCGCTGTCTCGTTCCGGAATGAAAATTACCGGAGGTCGGCCTCGTCCTCTCCACGTTCTTATATCTGCACTCGTTTTTTTCTTGCTTTCTTTCCCCCCACCCTTTTTCTTCTTTTTTTTTACTCCCGTCGTCGCTTACGGCTATTTACCGTGTGCGACGGGATATATCAGTGACGTCAATTAGCTCCCAAATAATTTCCAAGTTGCCTGCGCAAACGCGGGCAAAAGTGTGTGAATATTCAATGAATATTCACGAATTCTTTCGATAACTATGATCCTGAATAAAAGATTTGCCATCGAGAAATTCTCTCTGATACTGAACTCACCAAAAAATCTATTCTGACGGAAAAACGCGCAATGTTTAGGATATCGTGTATATCAGATAAACTTGAGATTGCTCGAGAATCCGATAAACATCATGCTACATCGTGCACATGGGGGTTGAGCTTAAATTACGTATGAATCACGAGGAGTTTCGGAACAAATTGAAACGTGATACGTGAGACTGTTATGTCCGCGCAATTAGCAAGTTCTTCACAATAATTTACTGTAATTTCTAGAATGGACAAAATATTTATCGCATATCGAGAAAAAGTATCAAATTGCAAAACAATTATATAGACGATTTGTAATACAATTAATAATTAATAATTAAATACAATTAATAAAGCAGGAAAGGAACAATGGCGATATGAGTAACAGATGATTTCGCATAAAAGTCAGTTTGCCTGCGCGAGATATGCGAGTGAGGATGAAGTTGGGTGGAGAGAGAGAGAGATAAGGTGAAATAAATTGTGTCGAGTTTAAGCGAACTTTTACAGTGACGATGGGACACGTCTTAAAACCAACAATGTAGAAACAAAGAAGGATAAAAGCGTCGTATCTACAATGGAGATACAGCTGCACCAACCGAGAGAGAAGTAATTCAAGAAGAAAATCCGCACTCATACATATGCGCAAGTACGCGCGCGAGCAATATATATTATATATTCTCTCTCTCTCTTTCTCTCTCTTTCATCGACGC
>JAJVSH010000116.1:0-17150 GCA_021460005.1 Tetramorium alpestre | reverse complement strand
CCATGTATTCACGAATACTTTAATCTCGAGAAAGATTGCCGCTAAATACTCCGACGGAATGTACGACGCAAACAACGACCGGTGAATGCATCCAGTCGTCGGAGCACGCCAGACACAGCTCGAGCGCAGTTAACTGCCACTTATCGAATTAGAAGTTTAACCGTGTCACGTAATTTCGCCGCGGTAAGAACGTAATTGGCACTTAATCCCTTTAACAGGACGTTAACACGTAGCGGCGACGAACCCTTGATGATCCTCGTTATATATCACGCGTAACGATGCACCCACCGGTGACGGCCGCAGTCCCAAAGATTCGCGCCGCTCGAAAGTATCGACGCGTACAACATATTTTCGTTGACATCACCGTCGCAGAGTTTATGCGTTTATCTCTTCACCGTGCCGAAGGGCATACGATATTACAGCTGCGTCGATGAAAGAGAGAGAAAGAGAGAGAGAGAGAGAGAGAGAGAGAGAGAGAGAGAAGTCTGCAATGTGCTATGAAGATTCAATTTTGCAGCGTTTACCAGCACGTGCAGCGCGTTAATCTCACGACGCTTAAGCGATGAATCGTCAGGCAAATTGTCGTGTACATACCCGCCGCCAGTCCGGCACAATATTGCGTCTGGTTGCACTTGTGCAACACGTCCGATCAGTGCGCGGCATAATGAGCTCGCTCGGCTACTTTGTTTCGCGATAATGGACGAGATCGAGCCGGAGCTCTATCGCATAATCTGACTGGTATAATCACAATCATCGGCATAAAGATCCGAGCAGTTGTTAGTAATTGTGTGAAATGTTAAATTTTTGCGTTAATGCTAAGTATTTTTACTGATCATTCTTTTAAACCATATCGATTATAGATCGATTAATTTGAGACAGAATTTAACTGAATGCATGTATTGTGATGTATACATGCATACATATATATACATTTATATATATACATATATATACATTTGTATATATTTATATCTTATATAAGTAATTATATAAGTAAATTGATAAATGTCGATAATTAAAGATCCAATAATTAAAAGATAATGTTAGATATTTTACGATACATTTAAAAATTAAATTAATTTCATTATTTTTTAACTACTGGGTTTCTAATGATTTCAAATTATAGTAATGTATTCGCAGAGTTTATTCACGATGTTACTTCGTAGTTGGCAGAACTCTATGTCGCGATATAATATTTTGTCCCGTCGCGAAACACCGCTTAGGATTGAAATAAATTTTGAGATAGGATTTTCGAAAGTTTCCGCTAATCAGAAAGCGTTTGTGCGTGTCTCACCGTTGCGACAGTACTGCTTAGAGCCTAGAGATAGGTCTCCCAGAATTTGTGTCGGACGAGACACTCTGGTAAATTAGACTACTTTCTCTGTAACGAGCGACACAAGCGCGAGGGAAACGCGCCCTAGCATTTCTCTCGCTCGTGGACGGAGTCGCATCTGGTGCCGTTCGAAAACTTTCGCATTATGTCAGGCGCCAGTAACGCAAAATGCAACGCAGCTCGCGAAATGCGGACATAAACATCCGCCGACATCGCAAAATACGCGGCGAGCACGATCGTCTCCTGCTCAACTTCGAATACCGACCCTTTCGGCAATGTTTCTCTAAAACCGAAAAATCGCGTTTTATAAAAAAAAAAATATACGGTCGAATATTGGTTAGCAAATTTTTTAGCAACCAATAATCGCTAGTACACTTTTGACCTCGTTTTGTATCAAATATAAATTTTTAACAATCCAAACACAATTATCTTTTGGATAGGTATTTACTTGGATAGGAATTTACGAGAGTATTTTTTTTTTATAAAGTGTACTTGCGCAAAAGCTCGTGGAATTTCCATTCCTTAATTAAATTGTTATTTCGCAGTAATTTTCCTTTGCTAGACGAAATAATTAACATGCATTTTATAATACCATACAACAAGAAACTATCGACAATGCGACAAATATGTTTATACGACTGGCAGAATCTGAATCGAATCTGAAAATTACACTTATCAGACAGCTGACAACCAGAATAAAGGTTCTCAGCAGCTGTGCAGCATACTATCTCAACCAGTCGAGGTTGATGTCTTTGTTTACCAGTGACTAACATCTAATAATAGATTGCTGTTTACCTGCTAAATCCACCCTTCCACTTGGATCGTCTCGAGCGTTCCAACCACGGCGAGACTTTAGTCTTTTCAGGAGAAAAAACCCGTGTCTGGAGTCACCGGCCCCAACGATAGTCACAGGTAGTATCAACTCCCTTCGGATGCACGAAGGTGCGCGGCGACGGTGGTGGCGGGTCAGCGGCCCGAACCCTCGGACCCGTCGCCGTTGAAAAAAAAAAAAGGAAATCTGTCCGTCGACATGGGGCGCAGGTTGCGCGAGAAAGCGTTCGAACCACTGGCTACGTGCTTTCTTACGGGAGTTTGGCGCGCGACTGTGCTACTGGGGCCAACCCCGGCCGCCATCAACCCTCTTATGGCTCTCTGTCCCTACGCGTTTCAACCCCTCCTCGCTACTGTCGTTCCGTCTCCGTTCTCACCCCCTCGCTCGCTGCCTTTCTCTCTGTCTCGCCCGTTCCGCGCTGCTCCACGTCGCCCCACCACCTTCGTCCCCACCAGAATAACGAGCGTGACAATCCTTCTCTATTTTCCTTCCATCCCCCGGCATCCTTTCCTTTTTTCTCTCACGGTGTCGTCCTACATCTTTTTCTCTTTCTCTCTTTTTCTTCTTTCCTTCGGGACTGATTCGCCTTCTTTTTTTCTACTGATAGTCTCCACTCCGTCTCTGTCCTTCTCCCTGTCCCGCCCCCCTTCCACTTATTCTCGCCGTCTCACTTTATCCTTCTTCCTCGCAGAGCTTCATTACGACACCTTTAGCCCCCGTGAGCTGTTTCATCCCCCTCGTCGCGACCGTCAGCCGTCTCGCTCTGACGCCTTTGACCACTCACGGGGTTATCCCATCGTTCGCCGGGTCTCGGCTTTCTCTCGTTTCCACGGCATTTCTCTCTCGTTCTCAGTTTCCCCTCGGTTTCTCTTCGCCTCGTCCGCCGTCTATCTCCGTCTCACAGAGTGCAACCCCTTCCTGCCGCGGAATCACCACCGACATGGACCGGCGCTTAGCGCCGGCGCGCCCGCCACGATTCAAAACTGCGGTTAGAAGGGGTCGTCGGAGATAAGGATGCGCCCTAAATATAGCGACGTGGTGCTTAAGACACCACCACCTATCTCCGACACCCTTGCTCGGTCTTATAAGCACCTCTCTTATCTGCGCTCGGAATTTCGCCAACTTCTTTCACTGCTATAATGAACGTGTATTGGCTTTCTTGATCGTCGGGGATAAAAAAGGATGGATGCGCTCTTGAAAAAATTTGTTTGACAACGTCTTACGGCAGGTAGACTTTGTCAGATACTTGGGGCAGTTGATCGTATAATTTTTTTCCAGAAATTAACTTAAACTAAAGCTTAAGAAATCTTAAAACCGCGTTAATTAACTTTTAATATTTGTATTTAATAATTGTTTATTTCTGAAATTTCTTGCTCTTTCCGTTTAATTCTTAATATCTACGTGATATAATAGAAAATCATGTATAGAATTGTATAGAATTTATTTCTCTGCATCTTTTCGTTAAAAAAGCTAAATGCATCAAAGTCGCATTGTTTTCAATCGTGTTGGCTCAAACGCACTTGAATGAGTCTTGATCGCTTATTATCACCGATCGGAGATGCGGACAATATCTGCCTGTCAGCATGTAGTTAATAAGAAACGCATACGAAGCGTACGGGAGCAGCGGAATGAAGTATCAGCGTGCGCGTCGCGTCGCGTCCTAGCTTGCGTATAAATAAGGACAGGCTAAGCCCCGTTCTGGCCTGTAATTACGACGGAACTAAGCCGGGTATTCCGTGGATCGGTGATCCTTCGTGCCTGGCGCGACGCCGAGGATCTCCGCTTGGCCGAAACCAATTTGGAATTAATGTAACGTCCTGCGGAATTAACGTGGTGGAGTCCCGCCGAACAGAAACGGCCCGATCCTTGACGTGAAACTTTATCGTAAAAAATTCACAAGAGCCAGAGCATCGATAAAGTCGAGATTTATTTTTTACTTGCTCTCTTATACGCCAACACGACTGTTCTAGAGTTTATTTTTTTTATAACTCTTTGTATGATGCAATTTTTATAGACATACGATTTTTTTTATAGAATAATTTTCTATAGAATATCACCTATCTTTTATATTCCTAGTATAATATTCCTAGAATAGATGTAAAATTACTACTCTCTCTATCGATTTAAAAAAAAAAGCAGTAAGTTTTACAACAAAATAACGCCGAGTGTAAATTGCAATTAAAACGATATAGTATGTTAGTGTCAATATTATATTGCTTTATTATAATATATAATATGTCTTTGCGCTGACTAAAGCTGACGAGTTTCACTTTTAAGAAATATAAAAATCAAGGGTGAGTTCTATCCTGCTGCTAACAAATGTGAATCACGTCATTGACCCGGTTTACTGCACAGATTTGTGTACGCGAGCAGCAGGATACGTGGATTATTACCACGGGATTAAATCGTGGACGAGGATACATTAAATGAAAGGCAACATCAAGGGATCATAAGTACATTGACGTTATGCTAACGTCCAACATTCAACGGCCCGTTCTCGCATTTCACAGTTTGTCTTGTTACATATTGCGGAAGTAGTGTGTATATTGCAAAATAACGGCGACATTTTGCGTTTGTAATTTTTATTTCTTAATTTTTTCATGCCTTTCGGTAAAGTACTAGTAATGTCTATAAATCAACCCGTCGTCGCTGGTAATATAAATCATACAATTTTTATTGTAAAAAGAGAGGGAGAGGGAGAGAGATGATTGATCGTCTTATGAAATTTAATGAAGAAATTGTTTAAAAATAAAAAATAAAAGATTCTTTTTAGCAGTGTACTCCAGGCATAAAAGATTAAAAAGGCAATTTAAAGGGACTAACTTGCTAAAATGATCGTGCTATTTAAGAAGTTACAAATAATATTGATTTATATCATTGGTGTTTGATGAAAAGTATCTCAATTTATTTAGCACCAAGCAACACTAAATCTCCCAGTGACTTGGTCTAATTAAAAATAAGTAATCAAAAAATGTAGTCGGCGTAAAACGTTTCTAATACCTCAGTAATGGAATTTGCTAAAAAAAGCTAAGATAACAAGAAGGAATTACGAAGTGTACTTTAAGATCGAATAGATACTACAGAAGGATGCGAGCAATTACAGAAGTATTTGTAAGTACAGCATCTCCAGACAAAGGGTAACGAGAATGGCGTTAAACGGATCCAATCTGTTCTTCGTTAATTTCCGTCTTGTTAATCACCATCAGAACGAAGGCCCTTGAAAGAGGTGTATGGATACCCGGCTGTTGACCAGCCGCTGTATATTAAAGCGTCGTGAACATCAAACGACTCTGGGTTCGTCAGACAGTCGAATAAGATGTCACGAATTAAAGCCATATCGCGGTAGTACGAGAGGGTTTCTCTCCTGCGTGGCATTAGGCTACTATTGTTTCACCGTAGGACGACGACGACGACAACGACCGTCTTTCACGAAACTGAAGATACATATTTCAATAGCTATCAGTTTAATGTTGCATTCATGTAATTTTTAGGATATTAATAGAACGATTAAGAGAATCTCAATTTTCTTAGAAGAACAGAATTTGCGAATAATAGTATTTAATAACAATATTAAGGACATTGAAATTACATAAATTGTGATACATATTTAAATAGCTATCAGTCTAATGTTGCATTCATGTAATTTTTAGGATATTAATAGAACGATTAAGGGAATCTCATTTTCTTCGAAGAACAGAATTTGCAAATAGTTGTATTTAATAACAATATTAAGGACGTTGAAATTATGTAAATGATGTGAAATTAGTTTATTATTTTCATTTTTTATTTTATTTTATATTAATATTTATATTAATATTATATTAATATTTTTATTGTATTTTATATTAATATTTCCCTAATTTACCAAATGTCGAATGTATAAATTTTTTTGTAAGAACATTATCGACAAGAGCATTATAGTAAAAATAAAACATTGCGCGTTTCACAATGTAAAAAAAAATTAAGTGACGGATATAATTAAACGGACACGCGGGGGACTCCAATTAAAGTCTCGTCCCAAATTCGACATTCGAAGTACCTCTGTCGAAGACGAAGAGTCACAGCACGAGGCGACGGGGCAGTACAGGGTGGCAGGAAGATTTAATTCGTTTTCGATTTAATTCGCCGCGAGGCAAACCATTGTTTCGGCTGATCCGCACGACAAAACGCGCGCGCGTGCGCACCGCTCGGAACCGGCGACCGATGAAAATGAAATTAGGAATGTGAAAAGAGGGAAAAAAAAAGAGGATGCGCGCGAGCCATAACGCGCAAGAGGACGTTGCGGGGAAAAAGAGAGCGTGATAGAATAACGACGGAGGATAAAAGAGACAGAAGAAGAGAGAAAAAAAAACGAGAGACAGCGAGAGTGGAAGAGGAAAAGAAAGAGGGAGAAAGAGAGAGTCGATGTACCAACCCCCTTATCCGATAGACCGACACGTACTAAACCCTTTCCCCCCCGTTGACAGTTTACTCGCGGTTCGCTTGTCATCGGCAAAGATACAAAGATAATTGGTCATTGGGGTATGCCGTCGCGCGGGGCGAAGCGAGATAGACGAAACCAAGTACTTTGAAGAGGGCAGGCACTTTGAGCAGATTTGCTTTGGCCGTTGTTTCGGGCTTGTATTTTAGTTTAGATCAAAAGACTGACGCCACTGACCAATTCAGCCGTATCTAAGCTGTCGCCTCTCCGTCCTACCGTCGGCATCCTTTCTCGTTCTCTCTGTCTCGTCGCTCGTCGTGTAACGTGTCTCGCGTTGTTGTACAACGCGTTGGGTCCCTGTCCTTCTCGCTCAAGTTCGCCGCCTTTCTCTTTTAACGGTGGATTCTTTGACGGATTTGCAGTCTTGAGCCTTAATTATGATTAGCTTAATTATATTTAGCATCCAGTGTTCGAGCCAAATAAAATTTAAACATATTTATGTTACATTAATGCACAACAGTGTATAATTCTAATTGTGTCTGCTAGAAATAGTGTATCATGAATAATCCAGTGTTTAGTTATAGCTATATTTTTTTTTTCTTTACATTATATCTCGGATATTGTTTCATGTATTAATTGTCGAAGTTTGCTGAGTCAATCGATTTTGAGTGAGCGTAACAATTCCTTAGTAGCATATTTGTTTTTATCTTTTCTTGATCGTAAACTTGTTGTTAAAATTATCAGGCGTCTTTCACGAACAACATCAAATATGGAAAAGTCGTACTGAAAACTTTCTACATAATGTATTAAATGATGAATAAATCATGATGCCGCGACGTAAATTTAACTATGCTAAATATATAGTATAAATTCAGATCGGAAATATCAGCACACTTATATTTTCAACGTGAATTTTATTTTTTTTTTCCCCCGTAGAGACAATCTTACGGATCTGCCGAACTCGGACACATTGGCGATGGCGAGGAAAAAAGAAAACTGCGAGAGAGAGCTTCGACAAGCTGAAAGCGATAGAATTGAAGTTCACACGGCAGGTGGCATAATGGGCATGCACGGTACGCGTGATTTGCATACCAATGGTGAGTAATATAAATTACACGTAATTACTTGGGCATTCGGGAGAGCCGCTAATTTTATTCCGCCCTATTTCCATTCGCGATTGCGCCGAGACCTGTATGTAATAACGGCAAGGCAGGTTCAGCCATGGACTGCCATGCCATGAACTTATTTAAATTACGTGAGAGCGATTTTAGCCGTTTGATTGGCGACTCACGGAATTCTATAAAGTCCTGATAACTCGCGGATCACCGTTTACCGCCGTCTCCGATACACGCTTGCTCGCGGCAAGCGAGTTCTGAAAAGTCCAATTTTACATTACGTACCCCCATATTACCTGGTGGGATATCGTCTCGCAAAAGCGCGATTCGCAGGGATAAGGCGCGCTCGTAAAATTCGACGGCGCCGTTCTCGAGCGGTTTATTCCGCTCTTTCCAATTAAAAAGTTAACCTCGCCGCCTATTAGAATTGTATCGCGAGACGTGTACACGGTTATCAGGAAGCGTGATACTCAGGAATCGGCGACGCCTCGGTACGTTACTGTTACGTTACTGTTAAGCGTTTTGCCGCCACTTTTTTTTTCTCTCCCCCCTCGACTTTGGACGATACGCACGGTGCCGTCTCGTGGCGTTTAATTTTCCAAGTTTTTCCTCGAAATGGGTCTTGGAAGTTCCTCAGTTTCGCGAGAAAGGTACGAGGGATGAGGATGAGGAAAAAGAAGGAAGTGGATGAGGCGTAGCAGGAGAAGGCGAACTAGGAGGGTGCTAACTTCGGCGCCTCGCGATCCTTTTTAATGTTTATAGTTTCGAGACGCGCTCCCAGCACACGCCGTAAACATGATTGCAACTACACGACGGAGGCTTGCGCCTTGCACGGCTCGGCGCGGAGATAATTAGAGAAATATCGTTTAATAAAGTTCAACCACTCGAGCGCCGAAAGCTCGGGCTTTACCGCTCTCGCGCGAGAGATTCGCGGCGCGCTCGCGACGGAAAACGAGTACGATCGAAACTTGGCTAATTGTTTGCCAACGAGGTCGGCTTAGTGGCTGCCAGATAGAATACGATAATCGCGGATATCTTTGCAGATCATCGGGATATTAAATCAGCAATCGTGTCTGAGCATTTCGTAACAAAGGATTTTGCGATCTTTAACAATTTTGAGAGGGCTGAAAGATAGAAAAAAATGCTCTGATCTAAAATTGAATCGATTTTCTTTGAACGACAAGTACTCTGACGTCTTTCCTGAATTTTTCTGATTTATTAAAAGAAGGAATGCAATTGTACACAGTTACGTCTAAATTTTTAACGCTTATGGCCTGTCCTATTATGGCTTATGGCCTGTCCTATTATTTTCGGGTGATAAATCGATCATCCGGTGGGCATGTCCGGTGGACACGTAATCGAGCGACGGTGAAACCGACCATCATTTTATCCCGAAAGTTTCGCAAAGGCTGTTTGGCACGAGGCGATGGCACAAGGGGTGAATCCGGCCGACACTGATTTAGAAGCTATAAGTCAGCACCGACGCGCAATTACCCCCCTTCGCCTGTCAGAGAGCCGGTTCGAGCACGGCTTTCGCCGCGGGATGCTTACCCTGATCCGACCCCACGGGCTTATAGCTTTTGAAAATGGCGAAAAATGTGAACCGGGGGGGTAAACCGTGCTCCCGCCGCGGTTTGCCGGGCGACCTAGGCTTCTCTCGCCCGTCTAAATGCAAACGTTGTCATCACGACAATTTTGTTGCCGCTCGTTAACTACGCCACGACGAGTAATCGATCGCCGAGGATGCATGTGAAATTCGAGAAAGGAGACTGTATCGACGCCCGATAGATAGCTCGGGATAGAAAGGGAAAAATGAAATTTTTCGATGCACTAGAAACTCAAAGAACCAATTTCTGCGAGGTGAAGTTTCATTTTGCTGTGCGCGTCAGTTTTGCAGCAGAATGATGCAGCTTTAAGTAACATATATATATATATATATATATATACATATATATTGCTTTGACAATGTTGTTACTTTTGCTATAAAGAAATATGTAATTTTAACATTATTATTCATTACTTTTAAATTTTTTACAAATATTTTAAATCAATTATTTTATATAACGCTTGAATCAAATAAAATTTAAATATTTTTGAACGATAAATAACTGTTTTGATCATATATTTGTTAGAAATAATACATTTGATACATTATTAAAATATTTTTTTTACACCGCTATGATTTTGTGGAAATGTAACACATAAATTGTTAATTTATTAAATCGAATAACTCTGTACTTTTGAATCTTCAACATTTATCTTTATTATCGTGAACTTTTCAAATTGGTAATGGCATTTTGTTCGAACAAATTTAAATCTTCTAAATTTTCTAAATTTATTCTCGGCAAAAATAATCGCATATCGCAAAGTAATATCTAAATTAAATTTCCTGATTCTCCTTTCCACTCTCGCAATATTTCATGAAGAAATCGGAAACATGTTGCAAATTTGACTTGATAACTATTATCGCGGTGACGGGTCCTGGCGATGTGATGCGTCGAGCAGGACGAGCTCATTCTGAATTCGGTCGAATAAGAGCTTGAGGTGCTGCGAGCGTCTCGGTTGCATGGTAGACGGCCACGCAAAGTAAAGGCTTTGACCAAGGCTCGATATGTAAATACACTTTGCGGCCTTCTCTGCGATGACGCCGGTCCGCGCTATCGCTCCTACAGCGGTACGAGTTCCCTATGGATTCCCCGTAAAACCCGCATTCCAATACGAAACAGGCGGAGAACTACCTCGCGGAGCCCTGGAAGGATCGAACAGGGAGCCAGGACCGTGCGCTACGTTATCCGGCTTTTCTACGACTGGATAACTGAGACGCTTGCGGTCCATGGCGACTCGCATGACACGATATTACAATGTAATCCGGCTTCTACGGAGCCAAGTTTATTTATAAACCGACCTCGTACTTCAACGAGATTCGTACGCAGGAAACGATGATAATTATTATTTATAACAAGAGAAACATTGGAGTTTGCTGAAACCTAGCTCATGTTAGCAAAGCTATTTTAATTGTTTTTATAATTTAAATTAATATTAAATTATTTGGAGATGTTACTTCAACTTTTGACTGTTATATAATAAGTCTTCTACAATACAACGCAGTTACAAAGAAACTTGTCGTTTTACAGAGAATTAAACCAACATTCGTAAATCGATAATCAATAAATTAGTCTGTTAATATTTGAAATATTTGTCAACGCTTGAAATTTTAATTCTCTTGCAACTAGATCACAGGTCTGCATCGAGAATCTTTGCATACTTAGCAGACTTCGCGGGCTCTTGTAACCGCTTGCCTATAGAGAAGTAATCACGGGGGAAGTTTAATTGGGACTTCGTTCGTAATAAGTTTTCGAAGAGTATTCGACGGTACATGGAAGCCTCCGTGCTTCAGACTCCCCTCCGATTGCGCGCCCGCTTTTTGAATTCACAATCGATAATTCGGTGCAGCGTAATATCCGCCCTAGAGGCGACCAGGTAATTCGCTCGGTCGTCTCGCAATTCCATTTACACGACGGCTTAACCCAAGGTTAATTCGATAGTAACATTAATCGTCGCGCCAACAACGATCGCTCTAACTAAACTGAAATTTTAGCAAATCGCGATGTGCACACAGATAACTAAATCATCCTCGTTGGAGTCTAAATGGAATTATTTTGAAATTTCCATTCGTTAATCATCAAAATGATTAAGAAGAAAATTTATAAACTTGTCAAAGGAAATGTGAGGAAATTGTAAGATCCAACAAAATATCGGTTCAAAAAAAAGTTTATTTCAAGTTCTTCGACGATTCGATAGTTAATAAAAAGTACGTTAACGCTTGAACGTAGATGCTTGAAAACCGCAATAAGAAAATAAATGAAAAAAAAACCCGCAAACATGATTTATACATCTTAAAAGCCATTATACATGCACGTCGATACTTGTGAGACATTGAGCGACGTCAGTACTTATTATCTTGCTGCAAAGACTATGAAGTAACGAAAGGGCTAAATGCTATCGAGGGTTTGGTTAAACCAGCTGGAAGACTCGAGAAACCATTTTTTTTCCACGCCTCTCCCTCACGCCTTTTCTTTCACATTTCCATCTAATTGCTCTGCTTACGTTGAACGGATGAAGCTCCACGGTCACGTGTCCTCGTCTTCGCTCGAATCGCTTCGCCGTAAAGTTTCCTCTGTGCGTCTCGTTGCGCTTAACAGTCGGAGAAACGTGCATTTGCGGTGCTGCGGCTTGCGAGACTTTAATGTCCACTCTCGCACACACTTCTCGTGGAACGGCTCACTGCCTTCTCGTTGCAGCGAGCTGCTTACTTCGGTCATTGAGATTATGCGTATGTACCGAACCATAGAAAGGGAATAGAAATTATATTGTCGCCCACGTGGCATTAGCGAGGTACGAACATCACATTGCGAAGCCGATTTCACAATCTTCTCTACGTGCAGTTAACGTTGTCCAATTAAATTATCAAACATTCGTAGACACACGTGCACAAATCTAGAAACGTATCAGCTCACAGGACGCTCACAGCGTTGATGGCTAAAATTAACGAAAGAAATTTTGTATTTCGCGAGTAGACCGGTTTCCCTCCCATTTCGAAATGCAGCTCGAATTTTGATCACTCGTTCGCACTGTTTATTGGAAATCTTACCAGGTCAAGAGACATCGGCAGACTGTTGCGTCGTGAGTCGCGTGTAGCTACCATCGGCACAACATAGTTTTAACAATAATACTACGTGACGCACGAGCGAAACAGAAGAATCGTGTGTCTCGTCGCGCCGCTCGGTTGATGTAACGATGTCGGGGGCAACCGTGACGGGCGCGGCCTTCCGGATGCGACCGGATGTTGAACGAAGTCCATTACGAGCGGTAATCCTCCGCACGAAATCGTGTTCTCCGAATTCGACGGAAAATCGCTGCGCCGTGCTGCTGCTTTTCTTCTGCCAACAAAACTACTCGACCGATTTAATAATCGATTCAGCGATTAAATAATAACAGTGAGACAATTATTTGTTGTGTTACTAAGATACCTCGATCAATGACTCGGTCTTTTGAAAATGTTGCTGCTCTCCCTCGAAATTGATATAAATCGCAACGAGTTTTTCTAAAAATATACATAATGATATGCGCGAAACGTGTTTATTTAATAAATTAAAGGTCTGAAAAATTGCAAGTTCATTTATCTTGTACTGCTTACGTAACTGCTTACGTCGCTTCGTACAGATTTCATTTGTCTTCTGTTTAATTTACGCGTTATTACGATCCGCTGCATCTTAATGATCCTCAGGCGTAACGTCCAGAGAGGAAAAAAATCGCAATCTTACCATCGAGAAAAATTTGATTGAATCTTGTACATAGCGCGTCGCATTTCTGGACCAACGAGAATACGCGAAATAAATTTAAAGCTTTAATTAGGAGCGTACAGCGGCAGAGAAAAAAAGGACAACGTGTCGCATAAGCCGGGCATTGCGGTTTCAATTTGATAGCTTCTATGGATTATCGCGCATTCATTCGTTACTCCTACTGTGCCGCGGTTTATATACGTTGACGTAGGCTGACGACGCACACACCATCGCGAAACTTTATGACAATAGATCGAACGAGCACGAATAGCCGGCAGGAAGCGCTTCTCGTCTGATTTGTGTGAATGGGTGTGCGTGCGACCGTGTATTTTGCTCTCTGTCGTACATTGCACGCAGGTAACGAAGCGGATCGCCCCGCAGCTCCGTATCTATGACGCATGTATGAGCAAGATATCGTAGACTCGCAACACATTTTCCTCCGTCTCCTGAATTTTCCGAATGAATTCCTTTCGTTAATTGCGAATAATTTTGCGAAAGCTCGCATTCGTCTCAGAGTATTATTGACTGTGTAATACTAAGACTGGCTAATATTAAAATTACCTTAGATTTTTAGCTTTTTCCACTATTCTTTTGTTGTTTATTTTAACTCGTCACGTTTGTTAAGATTCAAAACGAAACTTTCGGGACTTTGAGACTCAAGACCGCGATAGATGATAGTGATAAACGATGCTTGAATAAAAATGTCTTTTTGCAATTAATCTCAAAATGATCTCTCTTTAACGGAAGTTTATAGCAAGCGCTTATACATATAGAGATACCTGAATATAAAAAATTAAAGTATTCGTGAAATATTCGTGCGTCTGAAAAATTCAAGGATACGGGTCGCGCTTAGTATTTTCACGCGGGGGATAGAGAGAGAGAGAGAGAGAGAGAGAGAGAGAGAGAAAAAGAGAGAACGAGAAAAATAAGCGACGAATCGATCGATTCGATTATTCTGATTGTGCTTAGGATTCTCTCGGTATCGGGAGCGCGTCGCTTGTCCGCTGTCGAATGTGCGACGCTACTGAATAACGTGACCGAAGTGTCGCTTCCGCTGGCGTTTTTTCCTTTTTTTTTTTTCAAGGGTGTGCCGCACAATAACGATAACGATAATCACCGAGCGTGCGAGCGGCCGCGTCTTACTTTACATTCACGGTGTATTACGCAATAAAGGCGCGCAGGGGCGGGGGAAGGACGGCCGAGGGGAAAATTGCAACGAGGCACGATTGCGTATCGATATTCTCCGATCTCGGAGAGGCCGTGCGTTTCGTCGTTTTATTCGACGAATAAGTCGGGTTTAGTCGTGGGCTTAGTTTTAATTTACAAACGATCGGCAGATAGCGCGCGATCGAAAGGCGTGACTCGGGCGAGTGCTGGCGCGTGATAACGTTCCCTCTCGATCTAACTCGCAGTTTACAATATATATGCGCGATATGATTTTGCACGCATCGCTGAATCGCGGAACAGCGCGCGCTGGCGGCTCCGCATTCGTATGAAACCGGCGTCCGCGTGCGGCGGATTAATTCAGTTTTGTCTAACATTGTCCCATTGCGCGCATTCGATTTTCGCGGCGGATAGTTTGTCGACTCGACAGAAAAATCGTGAGATTCGGCGGCCGGAATAGTCGTCGCGGGGCAGGCTCGCTGTTGCAAAATTGAAGTAATTAAAACCCGGGTACGCGCGGGGACGTAGGAAAGTTGGCTATTGTCAATCGGGAGCGTGCGCCTTGTTAAATTTCTCGGTCGAGCGGGATCCTTCGTCGCAAGTGGAGCGAAACGGATGGCCAATGGCCAATGATGACTCTAAACTCTCTCTCTCTCCCTTCGTTCGTTCCTCTTCCACCCGCCGGTTCGTACCCGGTGCGCTTCCGATTCCCTTTCTGTCTCCTTTTTAAAAGCTCCTCTTTCCCCCGTTTTCTCTTTTTTCTCATAAAGTTCGTGACTCACCGGCAATTCTCTCTCGAAAAGGGGTTGAAAAAAAAAGAAACAAGAAGGGATGTATCTTTCAAGTTCGAGATTTTTCAGCAGTATCCTTGTTAGTATCGGGGTGACTGAACAGTTTTGTTATTATGAGCGAAAAGGCTAATCGGCCTTTCTTTGAATCAATCGTTTCTTCCCAGATTCGATGTCAAAATTAAATATCTTGATTAGCATTAAACGATTATATAACGTAATATAACGTAATCTATTAACTTTTAATGAATTTTTTGATCTTTTAACTGTCTCTTTGATTTTTACGCCGTCTGAAGAGTTTCTGAAGAAAGAACTGCATAAGCATAAGAAAGTGAATCTGAAGAAAACGGGTTAATCGCGTATTTTTTGGCATGTCATCTAAATGCCACCGTGCGTGCAAATATTTAGCGAAACGCAAACGCGAATGCTTCACATTTTTCGTACGCCAGCGTTGCGCTGGGATGCGAGGGAAAAAAAAAGATTAAACAAATATTAAAGGCAAACAGAAAAGAACTGGATTTGAAGCACGTGGCAAACCCGTTCCGACCGGCGCGTATCGCTCTCTTGAATCTGGACCTTTTCTCTCTTTCTCTCTCTTTCCTCTCCCCTCTTTCTCACGCCTTCCGGCAATATCCTCGAGGCAAAAAATTTCCAGCTATGATTTTAGCCACGATGTCACCCTGGTGCCTCGTTGCCTCGTAATGACTCTTTGCTCGTTGACGTGACATAATTTGAATCGCGGTATTCCGCGGAAAAAAAACGAAAAGGAAATTATGGCGGGGAAGATATGTTGCAACAAGGAAGATGTATTGCAAACGAGACGTGCTTTATTTTTTCCCTCTTTCTCTCTTTCTTTTTTTTTTTCTTCTCGCTGCCGCCGTTTCCGCGGGTCTAAGGCGCGTTTTCTGTCGTAAGCAGAAGCAGCCTGTCAGGACATCCGGCATCCGTGATACGTTTCCAATATTTCATCGGCTCGTTTGCGTTATTTTGCCAGACAACTCGTCGATGCGAGATCGTCGGCTCTATAGTTCAGCTTCAGGTATCCATCCGCTTTTTATTCCCCATTGTCGCTTTATTTCTTTTTTTTTTTTTACAAGATCACTTTACATTATTGCCCACGCTCGCAATGGCGTTCGGCTCGTTAATCGAAATCGAGGAGTATCGAAAGTGTCAAACGCCGTAAAACATTTTTGTTTCCAGCGTGAAAAGAAACATGCATTTTGCGGATTACATGTCCTTTGCATATTGATAAGAGTTTATTATTAATAAACGGAAATAGCATTATTAACATTACAGTTATTACATGCGCGTATTTAATGAAGTTCAATGCAATGAGACTTGAGTGATCGATAATTGATGCAGCGAAATACAGTATTAGTCGGTTGCCGCGCCGCGTTGCCAATGAATTAATTTGTCGTGTGTGCGTGTTTGTGTGTGTTGTTGTGTGTGTGTGTGTGTGTGTGTGCGTGTGTGTGTGCGTGTACGTGTGTGTATATAGTGCGTGGGAGGGGGAGAGGGGGGAGGAGACAGAAATCGGACTGTTAATCCAATCTACACGCCAAATCAGGAATAATGGCCCGGTAACCGTTCGCGCCTTTTAATCATCCATACATTTTGATTCGAGTAGGTAGGTGCCCGGCGAGAAACTTGATTTCTACGTTACGTCGGGACGGGCGAAACGCGCGACGATCATTAGCAGAAAATTAGGTCCCGTAATTGAACGTTTGTCGAAATTTCCCCGGGAATTGTTCGCGATTGAAGCGTCCAGGCGGCTACACGGAGGTTAACCGTTCGCCGCATACAGGAAATGGGCGTTCTGCGCCGTGTCATCGTGCGGTCGTATCGGTTACACCAACGTATTTGACGCGAGTATGCAGGGCGCGATGGCAGAACTTTGAGGGCCTATCGACAAAATCTTTCCGCGTCGCTATCTCCCCTGTTTCTGTTAATTATTCATCGAACGACGAGTCGATACTTTTATAGGTGTCACAATGGCGTTTGGTCACGGACACCTATAAAGCCGCTTTTAAAGCCGCTAATTTGCTCGACATTCATTTCTGCATATGCCTTGTCGTGTTTCGGGGTCATGGCAATTATTAATGCATCCGGCAGCGAAATCTGAAAGCATAATGACGAGATAAAGAAAGTAATTGTTT